>JARBDR010000177.1:0-37765 GCA_029721355.1 Tegillarca granosa
TCAGTGATAATTTGAATTTCAATCTTTTATACTCCTATACACAGTGATAGAGTGAAATGATAGAAAATCAGTTTTCTTTACAATATGTTTAGTTCCAGTTGAGGAATTTTAATGCATTTTGGTATTTGGGATTATTTTAAAGGTAGCATAAGATCATATTCACTGTAACTACATGTATAAATGCTATGAGAATGCTTAAAAATAAAAGTAATAAAAACAGGCTGAGCAGAAAATATTTACTATACCTTACAGGTGGACTGGTACAAATTATTATTAGTTTCTATTAATTTTAGTGGTTTACTTTTTAGCATTCTAAATATGCTTAATTTGACACAGTTGTAATAAATGCTCTTACCGTGTTCATTTCTTGTTTATATTCAGTATATTTAGTTGAACTATAACATACATGTATAAGATGTACAATTATTCTTGACAGGCTGCTATACGAGGTGATTTAGAAGTTTTAAAAGAATGGTCTCATGAAGTGGTATGTAATATCATTATTTTAAAACTATGGGGAAGGGAAGGAAATAGGAAATCCCCAGGGTACCTGAGATCCCATACTCTATAAGGTCTTGAGCAGAACAACTGAAAAACTAGCAAAAACTCAAAACAAAAGTGATTTTATCAGAAAGTCAATTTAAATGTTCCTCAGAAATGTTATGAAGTATAATACTGTATACTTGTTAATCCACTGGCCTAAAATCAGTAGACGTGAGACCTTAAAAACTGATGCACATGTCACACATGTCACACATAAATGAACCCTCCCTGCACATTGTCCTAAGTACACTGCAAAGGACAAAATTTCTGACACCTTCACCTACAGTTGGTGATGTCTCAATATAAGTGAAATATTTTTGACTGGGATGTAAATCCCAATTAAATAAATCAATAACCTAAATATATCAGTAAATAGAAACAAATAGAACCAGCGTTTCATCAACTCAACGTTAGAATGAATGTAGAGTAGGACAATGATTGACCACCAAGAGTTCCAACAGTTATTTCTAATTTGGTAACAATTGGATCTGATATGTTTAAATATATCATTTACAAATGGTAGTTTTACTTTCCACATCAACAATTTAATTTCAACAAGACTTTCCCTTATATTTTATGCTACATGCCAAACAAACCAATTCTTTAAATAAAAATTCATTGTTTTTTTACAGGCATATAATGCCTTAGCAGAACCTATTAAACAACGAATGAAAGCTGGTTATATAGACGCTTCAAAGATCATAGATATTAGTAATCTAGAGGTAAGTTAGTTCTGACATGTTAACCAAGACATGTTCAGCAATATGTGCATTTCCAAAACACTCTTGTAAACATTTTGTTTGTATTTTGAACAGAAGCGAGCAACAGTATAGAATCAATGTTACTTATCCAGATGCTTTATTTATAATCTTACTTAGTTTTGAACACAAACGCTTGACTGAAGAACAAATGTTGAAATAAAAATCTGGCATCTGAACAAGAGTTTTGACTTGTTCGAAAATTAAAATCCCTTTTGGACAGATGCCATACACTTGCTATGAAATATAAATAGAAATGTAGAAATGCATGTTGGTTTCAGAATTTATTAAAACGTTTCTTATAGACCTACTGTAAAATCACAAATATTCATTGAGGGTTAAATTTCGCCATTTTGGGTTATTGAAAACCACAAAATTAAATGTTGCTAAAACTTTATGATTACCATTGCTCCAAATGGGATTTATTTTCACAAAACTCAAATCCACGAAAATTTCTAGCAACAGAATTTTTTAAAAAGCAAACCCAAGATATTTTAACCCAACAAAAATTAATGATTCTACAGTATGTCTTCTGGAAGCCATTTTGAATGTAAGGCAAACAAACACACAATTGTGATAGTGGTTGCTTGGTGCACTTACGCAAACACTCACAACTGAATGATCTGCCCAACAAAACAAAGACATACATGTATGTAGTCACTGTTACACTCATACACATAAGTTAACTTGAAGTAAGTGAGGTCTGAAATGTTAAGTTGATTATATAGATACCTCACTGATCATAGATATAAGATTTTATATATGTATATATATATATATATATATATATATATATATATATATATATATATATATATATTATATAAGGCATTCTATCCAATTACAATTTAATCAGGTGTAGTAAAGTGTTATTTGACAAGTACATTTTCTTTAAGTGTTGTAGCATGATTTTGGGTATCTTACATTTGCTAAGTATATTTTCTGTATTATGTTACAGGTAGCCACAGCTCAGATGATGGAACAAGGTCCTGTTTTAATTATCATGTTTACAGCACAACAAATATATGTAATCAAAGACAAAGCTGGTCTTGTTGTAGATGGAGATCCGGTATGTACTCTACAGTCAAAAACTGTTTTACCCTTGGAATTGCGCTCGTTACAACAACCCTAAACAAAGGCTCAACGTAATCTGTTGTGTTTGTCTTTGTCATGCGTTTTCCATTGTTAACTTTTAAACAAAAGCCTCCTATATTTGCAAAATTGGCTGACCTTGGACTTCATTCAAATTCACATTGACTTTCATTGTTATAACATCATGAAAGCACCATGTTATGAACAATAATGTGTAGAACTTCAATGATAGCATAAGTGCATATAGCCTTGCTATGGTTAAGAAGTTGACCTTTATTCAAGGTCATTGCGATTCAAAATAGTTGAACATTTGAACATCTTGTTTTCATAAGCCTAGAAGGTTTAAACTTCAAATATAGCATCAGTACCAAGTATGTAAATGCTTCAACAACAACATTTATAGTCATGATAATCATGTCAGAAGTGACTGGTAAGGCCCATTATACCTCTTGTGTTATATATACATGTATATATATATTACATACCTTCTAGAGTGATGAAATATCATATGACATATGCTTTAACATTTAACATCTTCAGCTTTTCAAAAACTTTTGCAAAGGGTTTAAAAAAGTTCAAAATTTTGTTTATACATGTATATCAAACAAAGTTATTACTTTATATTTTCAGGATAAAATATTAAGAGTTACACATGTTTGGGCATTATGTAGAGATCCAGAAGAATTCAATCCCGAGGCAGCATGGAAGTTATTAGAAGTCTCCTCCATGAACACAGAACAGTTCTTATAAATATTCAGAAAAAATGGCTAGCAGAAATCGGAACAGTTCTTTTATAGTTTTAGAAAACCTGCTAGCAGAAATTGGAACAGTTCTTGTAAACATTCAGAAATACATGTACTGCTAGGAGAACTTGGATATTTTTTCTTAATATCATCCAGAAATATTGCTAGCAGAAATCAGAGTAATCATTAAAATTATTGAGAACCACTTCTAGTAGAACTTCGAATAGTTTTCTAAATATTACAATCTATATATTTTTTTTTTTCAACACAGACCATTTTAATTCTGTAAAGTTTGTCTTAATAACGGTAATAGAATTACACTTGAAATAGACATTTCCTTGCTATTTATGATTTACCGGGTTTTAGATTTTACAAATACAAATGTTAATCAAACGATGTTTATAAAAAGGTCTTGGCATGTACTTTCATGTAAATTACAAAGTATATATCTTGTATATTTATATTTTGTATTGCAAGAGTTCAAGTAATCTTTTGTTATAATAATAGTTATAAATTTATTTTAACTTAAAACATACAAGGGGCCTCGGTGGGCGAGTGGTCCAAAGTCCACACTTACAGACAACAGTGCCTATCAACACCTAGGTTTGAATCGCACATTGGTGGATACGAGTGTGGAAAAGTTTGTCAGTTCACCTGTCAAAAGATAGGTGGTTTTCTGCAGGCATTCTGGTTTCCTCCACCATCCCAGAACTGACTGCCTCGATATCAGTGAAACAATCTTGACTGGGGCCTAAAACATCATTAATCCAATCTAAGCATCCTGTTATTGTTTCCTTATGACTTGTTTTGCGGGTGGATTTTGTTGTACTACTGCCATTGCTTGTATATTGGTGTGGTTGTTTTTTTCATTCTAACAACAGCAGTTATGTTAAAGTGTTTGTTTATAAATAATGTTATTTATATGATACATGTGGTATAACGTGCCAATTAATATTGATACATTTTATTTCATGAAAGTAAATAAATACCTCTTTATTTTTATGAATTTTAGAAAGAATGAAAGATAATAAAAAAAAATTTAAAAAGAAATAGTTTTAATTTTGTTTTAATCCCAAGACATTTGAAGTCCGTTATTGTAAAATTGTAGATTTTCTACCAAGATATATAAATATTACCTGCAGTATGACATCTGAGAAAATGTTACTAGTTTTGTTATGCCAAGGAAAAGTAACATGACATAATGTCAACATGGCTGTACCCAGGAATCAGCACTTTTGTTGTTTGTCACATGACAAGATCTACAGAAAAGTTTTTTTCAGAAATCTGAAAAATTTTAGACCAATGTACAAAGAACACTCATGATTATTCTAAATAAACAGTATTAGGCACTGTATTGAAGTGACGGTAGTTAAGTTAGTGGAGTACTTGCTTCATATTGGGAGGTACTGGTTTGAAACCTGGCTGAATTTGACCAGGACTTGAAAATAAGAAAATTAGAACCTGTAAGCTACTGGTTACCAAACACTTTGCAACAAAAACAACAACAACAACAAAAAAAAAAAATAAAGTTAAGGGACATTAAGGAGAGATCATGAGATCCAATGCCGAGTAATGTGGTGATATCCATGACAATGCCACTTTAAATGAAACACATAGTCTTTTGCAGCTTGGCTTGGGGCTACAGTGTCAGAGTGGCTTTGGACTACAGTGTTAGAGTGGCTTGGGGTTACATTGGCAGAGTGGTCTAAAGCACCAACATGAATCACAGTGTCTCTTGCCACTCAAGTTCAAATTCTACTTGGACAATATCCTAGTGTGAGAAAGTTGGTCAGTTAACTTTTTGGAGATTGGAGGATTTTCAAGGCATTCCAGCTCCTGAACTGACCATCTCCATACAGGTGAATGAATCATGACTGTGATGTAGAACTTCATTACTCCACACCACACATCTCAGCTTAGCTTTATGGACCTTTGAGTTTTGTCTGTTTAGGTTTAAACCATGACTTTTAAATGCATACCGAGTATTCTTTTGTCAGCAAGACATTTAGTAGTTTAAATGAAAGTCAAAGGGTTCTTATAGGGTCTGCCAAAGCAGGATTAGAACTTTGACAGTGAGGGACATCTCACAATAGGGTCTGCCAAAGCAGGATTAGAACTTCAACAGTGAGGGACATCTCGCAATAGGGTCTGCCAAAGCAGGATTAGAACTTCAACAGTGAGAGACATCTCACAATAGGGTCTGCCAAAGCAGGATTAGAACTTCCACAGTGAGGGAAATCTCACAGTTCTGCCAAAGCAGGATTAGAACTTCGACAGTGAGGGACATCTCGCAGTTATGCCAAAGCAGGATTAGAACTTCGCCAGTGAGGGACATCTCACAATTGGTTCTGCCAAAGCAGGATTAGAACTTCAACAGTGAGGGACATCTCACAGTTCTGCCAAAGCAGGATTAGAACTTCGACAGTGAGGGACATCTCACAATAGGGTTCTGCCAAAGCAGGATTAGAACTTCAACAGTGAGGGACATCTCACATAGGGTCTGCCAAAGCAGGATTAGAACTTCAACAGTGAGGGACATCTCACAATAGGGTCTGCCAAAGCAGGATTAGAACTTCAACAGTGAGAGGACATCTCACAATAGGTCTGCCAAAGCAGATTAGAACTTCAACAGTGAGGGACATCTCACAATAGGGTCTGCCAAAGCAGGATTAGAACTTCCACAGTGAGGGAAATCTCACAAGGTTCTGCCAAAGCAGGTAGTTAGAACTTCGACAAGGGGGGAAAACTCGCAGTCTAGCCAATAGCAGGAATTAGAACTCCCAGTGAGGGACATCCAATCTGCCCAAAGGCAGGCTTAGAACTTCGACAGTGAGGGACATCTCACAATGGTTCTGCCAAAGCAGGATTAGAACTTCAACAGTGAGGGACATCTCACAATAGGGTCTGCCAAAGCAGGATTAGAACTTCAACAGTGAGGGAACATCTCACAATAGGGTCTGCCAAAGCAGGATTAGAACTCGACAGTGAGGGACATCTCACAATAGGGTCTGCCAAAGCAGGATTAGAACTTCAACAGTGAGGGACATCTCACAATAGGGTCTGCCAAAGCAGGATTAGAACTTCAACAGTGAGAGACATCTCACAATAGGGTCTGCCAAAGCAGGATTAGAACTTCCACAGTGAGGGAAATCTCACAGTTCTGCCAAAGCAGGATTAGAACTTCGACAGTGAGGGACATCTCGCAGTTATGCCAAAGCAGGATTAGAACCTCGCCAGTGAGGGACATCTCACAATTGGTTCTGCCAAAGCAGGATTAGAACTTCAACAGTGAGGGACATCTCACAGTTCTGCCAAAGCAGGATTAGAACTTCGACAGTGAGGGAAATTTCACAGTTCTGCCAAAGCAGGATTAGAACTTTGACAGTGAGGGACATCTCACAATTGGTTCTGCCAAAGCAGGATTAGAACTTCAACAGTGAGGGACATCTCACAGTTCTGCCAAAGCAGGATTAGAACTTCGACAGTGAGGGACATCTCACAGTTCTGCCAAAGCAGGATTAGAACTTCAACAGTGAGGGACATCTCACAGTTCTGCCAAAGCAGGATTAGAACTTCGACAGTGAGGGACATTTGATCTATAAACTGACACTTAAAACAACTAGACCACTGTAGCTCTAGGGTGCAAATTATATTTGTATAATTTTATTATACATGGGTGTATTTATAGGCATATCTATATTGATAGGCAGAAGATGATTCCCAGTCTACCATATTTGATTTTTTTTCTTGCTGTTGGCCTTTACTGGCTGACACTGTACCACAGTATAACAGCTTGGTTGGTTTACACAGCTTTCCATGACATTTTGATTTTGTGTTTATCACTAAGTTTCCACGTGTACATTACTCATAAATCACATGTACTTCTTTATAAAGTAATCTTTTGAGATAAAACACTAATGCAGTTTCAAAACAATATTCAATCAACCAAAATGGGAGATAAATCTAACAACTTATTATATCCTCCCATCGAAATTCAAATTCATACAGAAGAACTAAATAGATTTATTGTGTTTGTGACAGTCAAGCTTCTGCTGTCCTTCCATTTACACCACCTTAAAAAAAATCACTGACCTTTAGCAAGTGAAATGACAAATTTTCTTCCAAAGCAGGACCTGACCAAGTGGGATTTCAACCAAGACAGAGCAGGGTGAAAGATGTCGTGATCTTTAGGTCATTACTCAACTTTAATCAATCAAAGCAATCAAAGGTCATATCTGAAAATGTAATTGTCATATCCAGTGTGTGTTAGGATGAAACCAATAAAACTGATGTCTCAAGATAAATGTTTTGGTTTAGAAATAAACATCTTTTCACTTTCAAAAATCAGTGACCCAAACATCCTGAAAATTAAGTACTATGTATATTAAAAGTTTCTTTGCAATGAATTAAAAAAAAACATTGTAAGATAAATATTCTTTATTTAATTTATTTCAATTTACAATCTTTCAGACCTGAAGTTAAATCAGACATCATTGAGTCTGCATTCTCATGTTCTTTCTTGTGTCTATGTTCATCATTATTATACTCTGTTCTATCGTTTTTATCTGCACTTAAACTATTTTTACATTCTATTTCTGGATTTTCCTTCTCCAGTGCCACATTTTTCTTCTGTAAACTGTCACAATCTGAATCATTTTCACTATTATTTTCTTCCACAATATCACTGCCATCCTTCGCCTCCTCTAAATCTGAGTTATCCTCACCATCAAAGTCATCAAAATCAAATGGTTCTCCACCACTATTTAGTTCCTTTATTTTCTCTTCAGTTAGTTTACCAGAAGCCTGAAGACGGAAGAATGTTCCTAAAACCAAGGGAAAAAGTATTAATTCTTTGTTAATTGTGTCATATATAAAATATGGCTAAAAATTCAACTTAATGTGTCATTATAAAGAAAACAGTATAGACAGGCATTCAACTTTCAGTCTGTAAATTAATAACAAACTGTAAAAAAATAATTTAAAATCCTCATTATAATTACATAACATAACTACTAACTCTAACAAAACTGAAGTAAATGGTTAAGCTACTGATAAAAACAGTGGGGTTTTGTAAGAGAAAACTGTATTCTATAGCTCGAGACAAAGCTAACAGCAAGCAGAAAAGGGAAAATTTGTAATTAAAAATGTGTAATATAAAAGAAACTAGACTGGTGATCCAAAGGATAACTAATACCCCTGCCACCCTATCACAAAACCGCCCGCAAATATATACAGGTACATACATAAATTGTAAGAAAAAGAATAAGCTTTTTTCTGAAGTTTTACCCATTTCCAGACAATAACATAAATTTCATGGGTAATACAAGGAACCTTTCTTACTTGACCATTAGCATTGTGTATAAATATGAAGTCAATATGCAGACTGGGTAAAACATCAAAACAGAAAAAGGGGAAAAACCAGAACAATAAAAGGGAAATCTTCAAAATTTGTAAGTAACCTTCCTTTCAAGACCACAAGCTTTCTATATCAATACGAAATCAACTGGCAGACTGGTTCTGGAGATATCATCCGGAAATGGGTAAGACTTCTCTTCAAAGATAAATGAGAAATCTTCTGAAATTGAAAGAACCTATCTTTCATGACCATAAGCTTTGAAAAATGAAATTGATTGGCACACTGGTTCTGGAGATATCATCCAGAAATAGCAGAAAAAGGGGCATAACTCTTGAACGATAAATGGGAAATTTTCCACAATCAAAAGTAACCTTCCTTTTCCAATTATTAGCACTGCATATAAATATGAAGTTATTTGGTTAAGACTTTTTGAGTTATCATCTGGAAACCAAATATTTACGACAGAATGACAAACGACATCTGAATCAATATATACCCTCCCCTCTTTGAGGCGGGTGTATAAAACCTAAAGAAAACAAAAGACAGAAACTTATTTGGACAACTAATCATCACATTTCCAACTCTAGACAACCACTGGAGCAAATTTCCTGTAGTGTGGTTAAAATTAAGCTTTATTTTACCAAACAATGAACCAACAATATCTATGTCATCAATAAAAACATAACAAAATATTTATTATTACCAGTATATGTTTTACAAAAATACACATGTATATGTTAGTTATTTCAGAGAAGTACAATGATTTGAGGGAACTAAATAAAGAACAATGTACTGAATAAGTCTGACATTTTATGCAGCAGGGATAGTAATCATGAACTAGTCACCTTTGTAAGCAACAAATGCAATATAAGTTGATTTTTACAGACAGTCATGTATTATAAGTCAAATAGCCTATAACTGATAAAGAATCCTAGAATACATACTTCTCTTTCTTTCTGGTAACATTTCTAGTTCTTGCTTTAACTGACTTTCCTGTGACATTTCTTCTGCCTTGCTTATTCCTGGTCTGAAAATGAAACCAAAAGGTTGATTAAAAAAATTTTGTGCCCAAGTCAAGACTTTTTCATTCATACTGAGGGAGTCAACTAAAACCTCCAACTACAGAGTAACAATGTGATCAGCTAGAGATAATTTGTGCTATAAGCCAGTAGGGTTGAAATCACACACACACACACACACACACACACACACACACACTATATATATATATATATATATATATGGCCGACATTATTCACACGTACGGTAGAATAACGCATGTTGTTGGCTGGCATTATTCACACGTACGCATGCGCAGCACGATAACTTATATCAGCCGTATACAGACAAGGTGTATGTTCAATGAAGTATATCGGACTATTTAATACGCTTATTATTATAGAGAACTCTTAGCCATGAAGTGTTATCATATGCAATATTATATAAATTATATAATAATTATTGATATATTTATTTATTTATTTAAATATTTATCATATTGCTAATGAATATTTTTGTAATATTTGTATAATATTGTGTTTAATAACTTGTTTAATATTATAGAGAACACTTAGCCATGAAGAGTTATTATATGCAATATTATATAAATATTTATAAATTATATAATAATTACCGCTATATTTTTATTTATTTAAAACATCATATTGCTAATGAATATTTTTGGAATATTTGTATAATATTTCATATAATAACTTGTCATGTTTCCAGATCCCACGACGAGGACGTGGTTCTCATGGGATCCATTTATTTGATTAGTTATCCATCCTGATGATTTTGATTTAATAAAAATTTTACTGTTTATTTTGAATTTTTTTCATTGTGTTTTGTTTAAAATGAATAACCAATATATGAAAAACAAATTATGGACAATCAACATATCTGAAGTTGCACATAGAATGTGGATCTCACGAATAAAGACGCAACTGATCACCTCAGATAATTAATTGTGCCGGCCTTACAAATTTATTTATGAAATAATTATTTCAAAAATCACTTAATTACTATTTACAGAGTACTTTTAATAACTAATTCAATTGTTTTTCCATATTACAAAAATCGCTGCAAAAATAAGTTGAATCAGACTTTGCCAAAGACTCAATTGGTCCAGAGTCTACACAAGATACATGGAACCTTTCACCGCAATTAGTACATTCAACCATCTCATCAGTTTTCTGGTCATACATATTCCTGCAACGGCAATATATTTCTATCTTTTGCCGACCATGTTTTGTTATGTTACGTCTATTTGGCTTTATGAAATGTGGAAATGGGGTAAATTCAGATTGTTCTAAGCATTTTACTAAATGTGCTCTCATTTCTTGTTGATAAAAGAAGAAAGTTGCTGGATCTTTTCCTAAACAGATAACAAGACTGATTGCAATTGCAAATAAACCGCAATCTAAACTACCAGATTGTTGTTGTACTAGTTTATGGTTTATTTCGATATGTTTGTTTTCACTTTTCAAAATTGCAGATTTGTTTTATCGTTATAATAGAAGCTGGTTTGTTGAGATTTATATGACCGTCTTCACAATCGATCGTTGAAACTACAATCCAATGTCCTAAACTACTGGGACCTTCAAATAAAATTTGAACCATAGGACCAGAAACGGGTGTGAATAAGTTTATATTTTGCGAATGCAAAGTTGTCTTGAAACCCTGAATTTTGAATTGAGATTTTAGCAGAGATTGTGTCGCCGTAAAAACCTCGTCGTTTAGCATTCTGCGTCAATTTCATTTTTGTGTTCATTTTCATGTTCAAAGGTAATTAATTACGATGACACGAACGCTCAATTAATTACTCAGCATCCTGTGTTCAAGGCGTTAATTACATAATTTCATTAGCAGACTCCTGTGATCACGTCCTTATCACAATAGTAATCAAAGCGAACGATTGCGTTAACTAGTTGAATACGATTCATGAACACTATTCATAAATTAATAACTTAATTTTTTACCGTACACACGTCTTGATTTGATTATGTCTTAAAATTTTAATTTTACTAATTAATAAATTATTTTTCTTAATTAATAATTTGTAATAATTTATTTTTAATTTGAACTAGTGTATTTCAATTATTTTTTTTAATTCTATATATAACATTTTGAATATAATTAGTATTGTTGTTATCAAATTTTTCACATGTAATAATCAATTTATTTGTTTTTATTATATTTTAATGATATATTTTTAATCTTACCTAGTATATTACACATAATTATTTTATTATCATTCATGATTATTTTATTCTTATACATGATTTTTTTTATACATGATTATTTTATTATTATACATAATAATTTTTAAATTCTATACATATTGTTGTTATCAAAATTTTTATTTAATAATAACTTTTTATTTAAATTAATAATTATTTTATCTTAGTATTTTAGACATAATTATATTAATATTATACATGATTTTTTTATTATTATTTTTTTTATTATACATGATTATTTTATTATTATAAATAATAATTTTTTAATTCTATACATATTGTTGTTATCAAACTTTTTATTTAATGATAATTTTATCTTAAATGGTTTTATTAGTTAGATAATTTATTTCATGTATTCTTATATTACTCATCATATCGTATTAAATCATTGGACCATAGGTCCGATATACTTCATTGAACATACACCTTGTCCGTATACAGCTGATATAAGTTATCGTACTGCGCATGCGTACCTGTAAATAATGCCAGCCAACAACATGCGTTATTCTACCGTATGTGTGAATAATCACTCCGTATATATATATATATATATATATATATATATATACTAGTATATATTACTATGATAGCTATAACACTTACTTTTCTAACACTTCTTTTTTCTCCAAACACTTGCAGCAAACATTGGCAGCAGAGGCACATGCTGAACAGATTACATAATATGCTTGCTTTATATTCTTCTGTGAGCATTTAGTGCTGAAAGGAACAGAAAATATATTATCATATATTTTTAGAACTTTTATTATTTATATCTTGTTAGAATTTTACCTCATAAAAAATTGTTTTTCTTAATATGAGTTACTGGAATTAAGTTCTAGAATGGCAGAGGAAACCAGAGTATCAGGTCTTTAGGATAAATAACTGAACTGAAGAAAAGTAAATCTCTGCATTCCATTGTAGGAAAGAAGTGGCACTGTTACATGTTAGACAGAGCTTCACAACACTCTGTCATTTACTCTTCCCTACAAAGATCTACCCATAAATAATTCAGACTATCTTCTATGCTTTCAGTTAGTTAGGAGACCTGGGTCAACATGAAGATTAAAGAATTGGCCAATGTTTTTTTTTTTTTTTTTTTTTTTTTTTTTTAAGGAATAGCTTGAGAAAAACCATTGTCTTTTGACACAATTTTGAATTTTACAAAACTTGTTTAAAAGAATGATGAAATAATTGCTTATAAAGCTGTAATATTTATCTTTAAATGTTACAAATGTCTATTTTTTTACTTATCCAATCTAAACAAAACAGTCTTGTCTATAATTTGAACAGAATTTTCAGACTCGTTTTATGATATACATCACAACTGGCCTTTTTTTTTTTAATTTTGTCTATGTAACCAAATGCCTTTTGCCAGGCATGCTGCTATGTCTGTCTGTTATGTTGAACTGTATATGTTTTGTATGTGATGTTATGTAAATGTAATTTCTGACTCATGTCGTGAGTTGTATGCATTTTCAGTGTCTTGACATATCACGTGACTGGTCAGACTGGTTGAATACTAAAAATAATACTAAAAACCAATCACTAAACTTTCGTTTTGGCGCTAAATATTTCTATAAATCATTCTGGCTCTGCGTTTCCAACTAGCAACACCTTTCTCTAAAAATTGTAAAAATGAATCTAGTATAACTCGAAGTTATACGATCTACTCTGGTATGTAGTATAATATTTTTATATTTAAATTATATTTTCTAAATTGTATTTATCGAAGCAGTTGGATTTATTTGAAATTATTGTAATACCATTAGAATTTATTCTAAAGAAAATATTATTACTTTGTGTATTTGTAGGCAGATGAGAATATACTGTATGTTTAAATTCAACCACGACCACAATAAATATGTGAATGTTTTAAGGAGCTGTTATTGTTATTATTTCTAACAGATATCCGGTTTCATCTATGTTAAAATAAGAAGGTGGGTGTTGATAAGTTGATAAAAATGTACACAGTTGTTTTTACATTTGAGACAAGTAAGTAATTAAAATTAGCAAAAGTTGGTAAAATGGATTTGAGACCAGTCGACTGGTATTCTAGGAGATTTGTGGCGATTTTACAATTGACAGATGGGCACTGTATAATACAAATGAAGGCTTACCATGTCTTAGCCTGCGTCAACGGTTTGTACTTCTTGTATTTTATTTTCCAATGAATGACATCCTTACATCTTTGACATAAGCCTGTCAGTTCTACATTGTTCATCTGTTTCGTTTTCTGGGTCTTGTCATGGAGTGTATTTTTGAAACCAAAGGTATTTTGATGTTTCTGTGGCCTTTTTCTCTGTACATTGCCTTTCTGTGAACTCATATTGAAAGATCCAGTGCAGGTTAACTTAAGTCAAGGCGGTTCTTTCGTTTTCAGGTGTTTACATACACGTGATGAAATTTTAAGAATGTCGCTAAATCACATCTAGTGAAGTCACCTTTTAATATTAAAAAATTATCACTTAGTTTGGTCTTTGTGATTTGCAAGGGGAACAACTCAATACTCTCAATAGATTATAATGGAGTAACCTATTTACAAACATCGAAGATGTTTTGAATTTCATTTAACAGAGAAAAAAAAAAAAAACAATTGACAAGCAATTTGTAGTTTCATAAGTTAAAAAAATGAACAAGAATTGTAAGTGTAACGGGAATGAGAAAACATACAGGGTACTGGTTTTAGACCGCGATTCGAACTCTACCCCTCAGCTACCCAGACAACTACATTCCTACACTTATTTTTTTTTTTTTTTACTTTCCCACTGTCCTTTCCAACATCTCATCTTCAGTTAGATCGAAAACATTTTGCGTAAGGCTTATAAAAAAAGATTTATGTTGATTATGCTCATATGCATCATAGGTGACTTCACTAGATGTTGATAATATATGCTCATTTATGGCAGAGGTGACTTCACTAGATGTTGATTATATATCCTCATGTACGGCAGAGGTGACTTCACTAGATGTTGATTATATATCCTCATTTATAGCAGAGGTGACTTCACTAGATGTTGATAATATATGCTCATTTATGGCAGAGGTGACTTCACTAGATGTTGATTATATATCCTCATGTACGGCAGAGGTGACTTCACTAGATGTTGATTATATATCCTCATTTATAGCAGAGGTGACTTCACTAGATGTTGATTATATATTCTCATGTACGGCAGAGGTGACTTCACTAGATGTTGATTATATATGGTCATTTATGGCAGAGGTGACTTCACTAGATGTTGATTATATATGCTCATGTACGGCAGAGGTGACTTCAATAGATGTTGATTATATATGCTCATTTATGGCAGAGGTGACTTCACTAGATGTTGATTATATATAGTCATATAAAGCAGTGGTGGCGTCACTAGATGTTGAGTTCATATGCCTCTATATAGCAGAGGTGACTTCACTAGATGTTGATTGTATATGCCTCTATATAGTAGAGGTGACTTCACTAGATGTTGATTATATATTCATCAATATAGCAGAGGTGACTTCACTAGATGTTGATTATATATGCTCATGTATAGCACAGGTAACTTCACTAGATCTTGATTGAATATGCCCCCATATAGCAGAGGTGACTTCACTAGATCTTGATTATATATACTAATGAAGAGTAGAGGTGACTTCACTAGATGTTGATTCTATATGCTCATGTATGGTAGAGGTGACTTCACTAGATGTTGATTGTATATGCCTCTATATAGTAGAGATGACTTCACTAGATATTGATTATATATGCTCATGTATTGCAGAGGTGACTTCACTAGATGTTGAATATATATAGTCATATATAGTAGAGGTGACGTCATTAGATATTGATTATATATAGTCATATATAGCAGAGGTGACTTCACTAGATGTTGATTTTATATGCCTCTATATAGTAGAGGTGACTTCACTAGATGTTGATTGTATATCCCTCCATATAGCAGAGGTGACTTCACTAGATGTTGATTACATATGCTCACGTATGGCAGAGGTGACTTCACTAGATGTTGATTATATATGCCCCCATATAGCAGACGTGACTTCACTAGATGTTGAATTTATATGCCTCTATATAGTAGAGCTGACTTAACTAGATGTTGATTGTATATACCTCTGTTGATTATATATACTAATGTAGAGTAGAGGTGACTTCACTAAATGTTGATTATATATGCCCCCATATAGCAGAGTTGACTTCACTAGATGTTGATTCTATATGCCCCCATATAGCAGAGGTGACTTCACAAGATGTTGATTATATATGCCCCCATATAGCAGAGGTGACTTCACTAGATGTTGATTATATATGCTCATATATAGCAGAGGTGACTTCACTAGATGTTGATTATATATGCTCATGTATAGCAGAGGTGACTTCACTAGATGTTGATTATATATACTAATGTAGAGTAGAGGTGACTTCACTAGATGTTGATTATATATGCCCCCATGTAGCAGAGGTGACTTCACTAGATGTTGAATATATATTCATCAATATAGCAGAGGTGACTTCACTAGATGTTGATTTCATATACTAATGTAGAGTAGAGGTGACTTCACTAGATGTTGATTCTATATGCCCCCATATAGCAGAGGTGACTTCACTAGATGTTGATTATATATGCTCATGTATGGCAGAGGTGACTTCACTAGATGTTGATTTTATATGACTCTATATAGTAGAGGTGACTTCACTAGATGTTGATTGTATATCTCTCCATATAGCAGAGGTGACTTCACTAGATGTTGATTATATATACTAATGTAGAGTAGAGGTGACTTCACTAGATGTTGATTATATATCCTCATGTAAGGCAGAGGTGACTTCCCTAGATGTTGATTATATATGCTCATTTATGGCAGAGGTGACTTCACTAGATGTTGATTATATATAGTCATATAAAGCAGAGGTGACGTCACTAGATGTTGATTTTATATGCCTCTATATAGCAGAGGTGACTTCACTAGATGTTGATTATATATGCCTTTATATAGTAGAGGTGACTTCACTAGATGTTGATTATATATTCATCAATATAGCAGAGGTGACTTCACTAGATGTTGATTATATATGCTCATGTATAGCAGAGGTGACTTCACTAGATGTTGATTATATATACTAATGTAGAGTAGAGGTGACTTCACTAGATGTTGATTATATATGCCCCCATGTAGTAGAGGTGACTTCACTAGATGTTGAATATATATTCATTAATATAGCAGAGGTGACTTAACTAGATGTTGATTATATATGCTCATGTATTGCAGAGGTGACCTACTAGATGTTGATTATATATACTAATGTAGAGTAGAGGTGACTTCACTAGATGTTGATTCTATATGCCCCCATATAGCAGAGGTGACTTCACTAGATGTTGATTATATATGCTCATGTATGGCAGAGGTGACTTCACTAGATGTTGATTTTATATGACTCTATATAGTAGAGGTGACTTCACTAGATGTTGATTGTATAACTCTCCATATAGCAGAGGTGACTTCACAAGATGTTGATTATATATACTAATGTAGAGTAGAGGTGACTTCACTAGATGTTGAATATATATGCTCATGTATGGCAGAGGTGACTTCACTAGATGTTGATTTTATATGACTCTATATAGTAGAGGTGACTTCACTAGATGTTGATTGTATAACTCTCCATATAGCAGAGGTAACTTCACTGGATGTTGATTATATATGCTCATGTATAGCAGAGGTGACTTCACTAGATGTTGATTGAATATGCCCCCATATAGCAGAGGTGACATCACAAGATGTTGATTATATATGGTCATGTATAGCAGAGGTGACTTCACTAGATGTTGATTATATATACTAATGTAGAGTAGGGGTGACTTCACTAGATGTTGATTATATATGCTCATGTATGGCAGAGGTGACTTCACTAGATGTTGATTGTATATGCCTCTATATAGTAGAGGTGACATCACTAGATACTGATTATATATGCTCATGTATTGCAGAGGTGACTTCACTAGATGTTGAATATATATAGTCATATATAGTAGAGGTGACTTCATTAGATGTTGATTATATATAGTCGTATATAGCAGAGATGACTTCACTAGATGTTGATTTTATATGCCTCTATATAGTAGAGGTGACTTCACTAGATGTTGATTGTATATCCCTCCATATAGCAGAGGTTACTTCACTAGATGTTGATTACATATGCTCACGTATGGCAGAGGTGACTTCACTAGATGTTGATTGTATATACCTCCATATAGCAGAGGTGACTTCACTAGATGTTGATTATATATACTAATGTAGAGTAGAGGTGACTTCACTAGATGTTGATTCTATATGCTCAGGTATGGCAGAGTTGACTTCACTAGATGTTGATTATATATGCCCCCATATAGCAGAGGTGACTTAACAAGATGTTGATTATATATGCCCCCATATAGCAGAGGTGACTTCACTAGATGTTGATTATATATGCCCCCATATAGCAGAGGTGACTTCACTAGATGTTGATTATATATGCTCATGTATAGCAGAGGTGACTTCACTAGATGTTGATTATATATACTAATGTAGAGTAAAGGTGACTTCACTAGATGTTGATTATATATGCCCCCATATAGCAGAGGTGACTTCACTAGATGTTGATTATATATGCCCCCATATAGCAGAGGTGACTTCCCTAGATGTTGATTATATATGCCCCCATATAGCAGAGTTGACTTTACTAGATGTTGATTATATATGCCCCCATATAGCAGAGGTGACTTCACTAGATGTTGATTTTATATGCTCATATATAGCAGAGGTGACTTCACTAGATGTTGATTATATATGCTCAGGTATGGCAGAGGTGACTTCACTAGATGTTGATTATATATGCCCCCATATAGCAGAGGTGACTTCACTAGATGTTGATTATATATGCTCATGTATAGCAGAGGTGACTTCACTAGATGTTGATTATATATACTAATGTAGAGTAGAGGTGACTTCACTAGATCTTGATTCAATATGCCCCCATATAGCAGAGGTGACTTCACTAGATGTTGATTATATATGCTCATGTATGGCAGAGTTGACTTCACTAGATCTTGATTATATATGCCCCCATATAGCAGAGGTGACTTCACTAGATGTTGATTATATATGCCCCCATATAGCAGAGTTGACTTCACTAGATGTTGATTATATATGCCCCCATATAGCAGAGGTGACTTCACTAGATGTTGATTATATATGCCCCCATATAGCAGAGGTGACTTCACTAGATGTTGATTATATATGCTCATATATAGCAGAGGTGACTTCACTAGATGTTGATTATATATGCTCAGGTATGGCAGAGGTGACTTCACTAGATGTTGATTATATATGCCCCCATATAGCAGAGGTGACTTCACTAGATGTTGATTATATATGCTCATGTATGGCAGAGGTGACTTCACTAGATGTTGATTTTATATGACTCTATATAGTAGAGGTGACTTCACTAGATGTTGATTGTATAACTCTCCATATAGCAGAGGTGACTTCACAAGATGTTGATTATATATACTAATGTAGAGTAGAGGTGACTTCACTAGATGTTGAATATATATGCTCATGTATGGCAGAGGTGACTTCACTAGATGTTGATTTTATATGACTCTATATAGTAGAGGTGACTTCACTAGATGTTGATTGTATAACTCTCCATATAGCAGAGGTAACTTCACTGGATGTTGATTATATATGCTCATGTATAGCAGAGGTGACTTCACTAGATGTTGATTGAATATGCCCCCATATAGCAGAGGTGACATCACAAGATGTTGATTATATATGGTCATGTATAGCAGAGGTGACTTCACTAGATGTTGATTATATATACTAATGTAGAGTAGGGGTGACTTCACTAGATGTTGATTATATATGCTCATGTATGGCAGAGGTGACTTCACTAGATGTTGATTGTATATGCCTCTATATAGTAGAGGTGACATCACTAGATACTGATTATATATGCTCATGTATTGCAGAGGTGACTTCACTAGATGTTGAATATATATAGTCATATATAGTAGAGGTGACTTCATTAGATGTTGATTATATATAGTCGTATATAGCAGAGATGACTTCACTAGATGTTGATTTTATATGCCTCTATATAGTAGAGGTGACTTCACTAGATGTTGATTGTATATCCCTCCATATAGCAGAGGTTACTTCACTAGATGTTGATTACATATGCTCACGTATGGCAGAGGTGACTTCACTAGATGTTGATTGTATATACCTCCATATAGCAGAGGTGACTTCACTAGATGTTGATTATATATACTAATGTAGAGTAGAGGTGACTTCACTAGATGTTGATTCTATATGCTCAGGTATGGCAGAGTTGACTTCACTAGATGTTGATTATATATGCCCCCATATAGCAGAGGTGACTTAACAAGATGTTGATTATATATGCCCCCATATAGCAGAGGTGACTTCACTAGATGTTGATTATATATGCCCCCATATAGCAGAGGTGACTTCACTAGATGTTGATTATATATGCTCATGTATAGCAGAGGTGACTTCACTAGATGTTGATTATATATACTAATGTAGAGTAAAGGTGACTTCACTAGATGTTGATTATATATGCCCCCATATAGCAGAGGTGACTTCACTAGATGTTGATTATATATGCCCCCATATAGCAGAGGTGACTTCCCTAGATGTTGATTATATATGCCCCCATATAGCAGAGTTGACTTTACTAGATGTTGATTATATATGCCCCCATATAGCAGAGGTGACTTCACTAGATGTTGATTTTATATGCTCATATATAGCAGAGGTGACTTCACTAGATGTTGATTATATATGCTCAGGTATGGCAGAGGTGACTTCACTAGATGTTGATTATATATGCCCCCATATAGCAGAGGTGACTTCACTAGATGTTGATTATATATGCTCATGTATAGCAGAGGTGACTTCACTAGATGTTGATTATATATACTAATGTAGAGTAGAGGTGACTTCACTAGATCTTGATTCAATATGCCCCCATATAGCAGAGGTGACTTCACTAGATGTTGATTATATATGCTCATGTATGGCAGAGTTGACTTCACTAGATCTTGATTATATATGCCCCCATATAGCAGAGGTGACTTCACTAGATGTTGATTATATATGCCCCCATATAGCAGAGTTGACTTCACTAGATGTTGATTATATATGCCCCCATATAGCAGAGGTGACTTCACTAGATGTTGATTATATATGCCCCCATATAGCAGAGGTGACTTCACTAGATGTTGATTATATATGCTCATATATAGCAGAGGTGACTTCACTAGATGTTGATTATATATGCTCAGGTATGGCAGAGGTGACTTCACTAGATGTTGATTATATATGCCCCCATATAGCAGAGGTGACTTCACTAGATGTTGATTATATATGCTCATGTATGGCAGAGGTGACTTCACTAGATGTTGATTTTATATGACTCTATATAGTAGAGGTGACTTCACTAGATGTTGATTGTATAACTCTCCATATAGCAGAGGTGACTTCACAAGATGTTGATTATATATACTAATGTAGAGTAGAGGTGACTTCACTAGATGTTGAATATATATGCTCATGTATGGCAGAGGTGACTTCACTAGATGTTGATTTTATATGACTCTATATAGTAGAGGTGACTTCACTAGATGTTGATTGTATAACTCTCCATATAGCAGAGGTAACTTCACTGGATGTTGATTATATATGCTCATGTATAGCAGAGGTGACTTCACTAGATGTTGATTGAATATGCCCCCATATAGCAGAGGTGACATCACAAGATGTTGATTATATATGGTCATGTATAGCAGAGGTGACTTCACTAGATGTTGATTATATATACTAATGTAGAGTAGGGGTGACTTCACTAGATGTTGATTATATATGCTCATGTATGGCAGAGGTGACTTCACTAGATGTTGATTGTATATGCCTCTATATAGTAGAGGTGACATCACTAGATACTGATTATATATGCTCATGTATTGCAGAGGTGACTTCACTAGATGTTGAATATATATAGTCATATATAGTAGAGGTGACTTCATTAGATGTTGATTATATATAGTCGTATATAGCAGAGATGACTTCACTAGATGTTGATTTTATATGCCTCTATATAGTAGAGGTGACTTCACTAGATGTTGATTGTATATCCCTCCATATAGCAGAGGTTACTTCACTAGATGTTGATTACATATGCTCACGTATGGCAGAGGTGACTTCACTAGATGTTGATTGTATATACCTCCATATAGCAGAGGTGACTTCACTAGATGTTGATTATATATACTAATGTAGAGTAGAGGTGACTTCACTAGATGTTGATTCTATATGCTCAGGTATGGCAGAGTTGACTTCACTAGATGTTGATTATATATGCCCCCATATAGCAGAGGTGACTTAACAAGATGTTGATTATATATGCCCCCATATAGCAGAGGTGACTTCACTAGATGTTGATTATATATGCCCCCATATAGCAGAGGTGACTTCACTAGATGTTGATTATATATGCTCATGTATAGCAGAGGTGACTTCACTAGATGTTGATTATATATACTAATGTAGAGTAAAGGTGACTTCACTAGATGTTGATTATATATGCCCCCATATAGCAGAGGTGACTTCACTAGATGTTGATTATATATGCCCCCATATAGCAGAGGTGACTTCCCTAGATGTTGATTATATATGCCCCCATATAGCAGAGTTGACTTTACTAGATGTTGATTATATATGCCCCCATATAGCAGAGGTGACTTCACTAGATGTTGATTTTATATGCTCATATATAGCAGAGGTGACTTCACTAGATGTTGATTATATATGCTCAGGTATGGCAGAGGTGACTTCACTAGATGTTGATTATATATGCCCCCATATAGCAGAGGTGACTTCACTAGATGTTGATTATATATGCTCATGTATAGCAGAGGTGACTTCACTAGATGTTGATTATATATACTAATGTAGAGTAGAGGTGACTTCACTAGATCTTGATTCAATATGCCCCCATATAGCAGAGGTGACTTCACTAGATGTTGATTATATATGCTCATGTATGGCAGAGTTGACTTCACTAGATCTTGATTATATATGCCCCCATATAGCAGAGGTGACTTCACTAGATGTTGATTATATATGCCCCCATATAGCAGAGTTGACTTCACTAGATGTTGATTATATATGCCCCCATATAGCAGAGGTGACTTCACTAGATGTTGATTATATATGCCCCCATATAGCAGAGGTGACTTCACTAGATGTTGATTATATATGCTCATATATAGCAGAGGTGACTTCACTAGATGTTGATTATATATGCTCAGGTATGGCAGAGGTGACTTCACTAGATGTTGATTATATATGCCCCCATATAGCAGAGGTGACTTCACTAGATGTTGATTATATATGCCCCCATATAGCAGAAGTGACTTCACTAGATGTTGATTATATATATTAATGTAGAGTAGAGGTGACTTCACTAGATGTTGATTCTATAAGCCCCCATATAGCAGAGGTGACTTCACTAGATGTTGATTTTATATGACTCTATATAGTAGAGGTGACTTCACTAGATGTTGATTATATATGCCCCCATATAGCAGAGTTGACTTCACTAGATGTTGATTATATATGCTCATGTATAGCAGAGGTGACTTCACTAAATGTTGATTTTATATGCTCATGTATATAGTAGAGGTGACTTCACTAGATGTTGATTATATATGCCCCCATATAGCAGAGGTGACTTCGTTAGATGTTGATTATATATACTTATGTAGAGTAGAGGTGACTTCACTAGATGTTTATTATATATGCCCCCATATAGCAGAGTTGACTTCACTAGATGTTGATTATATATGCCCCCATATAGCAGAGGTGACTTCACTAGATGTTGATTATATATGCCACCATATAGCAGAGGTGACTTCACTAGATGTTGAATATATATAGTCATATATAGTAGAGGTGACTTCACTAGATGTTGATTATATATAGTCATATATAGCAGATGTGACTTCACTAGATGTTGATTATATATGCCCCCATATAGCAGAGGTGACTTCACTAGATGTTGATTCTATAAGCCCCCATATAGCAGAGGTGACTTCACTAGATGTTGATTATATATACATATGTAGAGTAGAGGTGACTTCACTAGATGTTGATTATATATACTAATGTATTGCAGAGGTGACTTCACTAGATGTTGATTATATATGCTCATGTATGGCAGAGGTGACTTCACTAGATGTTGATTTTATATGCCTCTATATAGTAGAGGTGACTTCACTAGATGTTGATTGTATATCCCTCCATATAGCAGAGGTGACTTTACTAGATGTTGAATATATATAGTCATATATAGTAGAGGTGACTTCACTAGATGTTGATTATATATAGTCATATATAGCAGATGTGACTTCACTAGATGTTGATTTTATATGCCTCTATATAGTAGAGGTGACTTTACTAGATGTTGATTGTATATCCCTCCATATAGCAGAGGTGACTTCACTAGATGTTGATTATATATGCTCATGTATGGCAGAGGTGACTTCACTAGATGTTGATTTTATATGCCTCTATATAGTAGAGGTGATTTCACTAGATGTTGATTGTATATCCCTCCATATAGCAGAGGTGACTTCACTAGATGTTGATTATACATGTATATGCTCATGTATGGCAGAGGTGACTTCACTAGATGTTGATTATATTTGCTTATGTAAAGCAGAGGAGACTTCACTAGATGTTGATTATTTATTCTCCTATATAACAGAGGTAAGTTATTGAATAAAGAATGTTGGCTGATGCCTTTTGATCTGAGCTGTTTTAATGCATTGCATTGTACTTGAATGTCTTTTGTGTATCAATCTAAAAAGTTTTTGATTGTTTTAGTTTAATGCAACATTAACTTTTAATTGGTTATTACACAATTTGACGCAATCATCATATAGTATGTGTGTGTGTGTTTTTTATTAAATAAATGTAGATTAAAAAATCAAAAATTTTTGGTTGCCATGGATTATCTAAATTTCAGTCACCCATTTGCTCTTTGGACATTGTTTTAAATCTATTATACGGTGTTACAAAACTGATTTTTCCCCATATTTTTAAAATTCTAACAAATGTCATTTATCTCTTCTTAATATAGTACAAAATTGTCAGAAAATGCAAGATGTATTTTTTTAATATATGTAACTTGTGAATTTTTGAATATTTGTTTTATTCTTAAATCTTCTTCATCAAAATATTTAGAAAAAACATTAAGGTATTCTTTGTAGTTATGGTCACATTAAATAAAGATTTTGATGTAAATTTCATAACTTGTTTGTTTTTTTGCTTTATTTGTTTCGAACCTAAAAAAGACAAGAATATGATTCTCTGGTAGTACTTATATCACAGGACCAATTAAGAGTAACCAAGCCTTTGTGCTTGTTTGCTCTTGTGACCTATCCTGTATTGATGGTTCCAGAAGAAAATAAGTAAAAGATTAAGCATTAGATGAGGTTTGATATTATATCTTTTTGGATAACCTTTAACTTTAAGCTTTTATTTTAATTTTTATGAAATTTTTATTTTTTATTGAATTTTTACTTAAATGTAATAAGTAAGTGCAGAGAGCTTATGTCATACGTTGAAGTTTTATTTTTTTTTTATGTTGCAGTTTTTGATGTTATGAGTAAGGAATCATCACATACTTGGTGCAGATGATATTTTTAGCCATTAAGGATGTATGATAAAGTTGCAGAAGCTGAAGTTCAAGGTCAAACATTCACATTGTTAAAGTTTTATGTTTAAGTTTTTTAGTGTTGAAGATTTCATGTTATGAGTAATAAATTATCACTGACTTGTAGATGATTTCTAAAACCAAGGATTTGTGATAAAGTTACAGATGCTGAAGGACAAAGGTCAAGGTCAACAGACACATATTGTTAAGGTTTTATGTTCAAGTTTTTTTAATGTTGCTATGATATCTTCAATTCATAAAGGATATGTAATTCAGTTACAGAGGCTGATGATTAAACATTTTGTTTGTCATTATTAAAGCTTTTAAAAGTTGGTATATAACCATATGTATTTGTATGGACTGTTCCCACTGCTACTGATGATGATGATGATGATGGTGGTGGTGGTGATGAAAATGATCCTGATAATGAAGATGATGATGATGACGATGATAATAATGAAGATGATGATTTCTGCTGCTGCTATCATTAATGATGATGAAAACATAATCCTTATCATCATAATCATCATCAGCAGCAGCAATAACAGCAGAAATAATAATAATAATCATCATCATCATTTTAGCTCACCTGGTCTATAGGCTTATGGCATGGTGCAGTGTGTGTCCGTATGTACATGTGTGTGAGCGTGTGTGTACATCTGTAACTCACATTTTCGACATCTTTTCAGAAACTACTAGGCCAACATTGGTCAAACTTTAACATGAAGGGTAATTGGGAGGGCCCTTTTCAAATTTGTACTTTTGGTTGCCGTAGCTATAAAAAGTAGGTCACCGTGACCTACATTTGAAAAAAAAAATCTTTTTCTCTAAAACCAGAAGTGCTAGACAAAAAACCAATTTGATTTTCCGCTTCTCTAGAGTCTTAAATATATAGTTTATACAAATCGTGTAGGTTATGCGTTTTTGCATTTAACTTTGAAAATATCGTAAAATAGTTTCAAATGATTATAAACTGACTATTTCAACAGATATTGACATGGGGTTTGAAGTTTTGTTATTTTCTTGAAATTTACCTTCAAAATTGGGTCAAGGTCAAAAGTCAAGATCATGACCTCATTTGTGATTTTCGCAGTTTTAAGCTATTTCTTGCAACTAATGAGATAGTTTAAGGCAATACATTGCAGAAATGGTCAGAATGATGTAATCTAACAAGTTTTTGTATAGGCATGTATATTAGAATATTGTAGATATTGAAATGACAATCATTTTGATATATGGTTCAAGGTCATAGGTTCAAAGGTCAAGAAAATAGCTGCGTAAATATAGTGATATGGTTAATGATTTGGATATTATTTATTGTACTATAGTTACAATATGCAGATTAGATACTTATGAATGAAATGAGACTACACATTTTTGATTGTGGCAGTTCTAAACTTGAGAAAACTTGGAAAGTTTTTGTAATTAGTATATTGTCTATTGCACTTTGAAAACAATTTTGGAAATATCACCATGTGAGCATTAAGGCCCATGGGCCTCTTGTGAGGCCAATGATTAAATTAATTGGGTCTAGGAATAGGTTTTTGTGAAAAAATTGCAAAAAGTATAAGCATAACTTGAAACAATGACTCCTTACTTTGGTTCACTGGTCACATTTATTACTCCAGAGTTTGGTTTTTTTACCTTTGACCTCTTAGATACTATGACTAATTGTATGTTGTGGTGCAAGCAAACATTGTTGTCTTCTGGCAGCTCTTGTTTTTTGACCTCATGAATGATTACAATTGACTATAATTTATGTATTTCTGTTGTTTACAGTACAATATTATGATGTTCTCTAAATTAAAATATTCTTGCAGTCCAAGATAATTGAATATATAAAACCTTTCAAACTTATCATGTTGAAACCTTTGACTGTAACAAGTCCAACAGTTGCTCATTCCTTTACACCTTACTATTCAGTCAGCATTATTTATGTGACTGTCTCAACATTGCACTTTAACATGTGATGTTTACCTATGCTTAATTTCATTTGTATTATAAAATTGGTTTCATTATTATTCAACAGATGTTGGATCCTAGTTTTCACTGTAATGATATTAATTGTAATAATATTTTAGGATTATTCTCTAATACAAATAATACTAAAACACAACTACATCTAAATGCAATACATTTTAACATTATATAGTCACTTGGTCAATAAACATCAAGATTAACTGTATTTTCTATGAAAATTATAAATTTTTATCTCAAAAGTTACAAGAAATTTAAAGACCACCTGTGTCAAATGTGTCATTTAGTCTATCCTTAGCTAATTTTTATGTTAAAAACTATCTACTTTCTAGGATATGAAGTAGGTATACAATACAGGGATGGGTAATAATTATTATGTAACATGTCACAAAAAAATGGAAAAGATCTTGATGTTTTTTATAGTTAGTTGTGCCACAATTTCTTTTTCTGTAGCACATTTTAAACAAATGTTAGCCATAATAAATTATAATAATGTGACTTCAACAAGTAAAAATGTCAGTCCCCTGTAAAATTTAATGCAATATATCCGAAAGGATATTTTTTAACATGATATTTTATATCATATCTATGATTTTTTTTTATTTATTTATTAAATTTTTTGGTTATTTATCTTATTTTTTCATTTTTAAAAAATTTTTTGTTTGTGTTTGAAATAAAATTTTATATGTCCAAAGAGCAATTAACATGTTAAACTAAGGTATTTATTTCATCCAAAACCAGGTCAGATTTGTCAATGGTTCATGTGGATTTAAAAGTTATTTGTAGCAATGCCTTTATTACCACAATGGACCAATATGAAAAAAAAAACAAACAAAATGATCCGCAAAAGCCATGGTTTTAAATCAGTGCCTGTTACCAAATCTAGGTTGCTCATGGACTTCAATTTTTAATACCGTATATCATTTTATGCACATGTTTAGTTCTCAATGTTTTTGTTTATTTTTGACTGAATAAACTTCAGAGAAAAAAATTTTGTGTTAATGTTTATGTGCAACATTTGAATTTTCCAATAAAGCATAGTGATTTCATAATTACTCATAAAAATATGTGTACACGTATGCTATGAAACAAATAAACAGAGTCAGATTCACAATCAACTGTAAATTGGTGACAGAATTAAAAATGTTAAAGCAGTTTAGAAATCCAAATATTTTAACCTTCCCTTGATCGCAAAGTGAATAGTCTTGTTTTGAGTTACCTATGCCTAACATCATGGCAGTATTAGAAGTAGTATTTAACATAATGGACAGTGGTAATAATAATGATATAATGACGCATGTAGAGGAAACTAACGACTAACATGCACCTAATTATGTCAGATGGTTCTTTATTATTTGGGGAAGCAGTAGACACTCTTAAAATAATGAATTTGGCATATAGCTGTATTTATTTGAACCAGAAATGAATGAATCTAATAAATTTGAGTCAAGCCCCAACCTACGCAGGAATTTTTGTTGGTTTCCTAGCTATTATAAAAATACATAATTAGTATTAACTTGTCAAATACACAAACATTGAATATATTGTCGACATTTAAAAATGAACTGTTATCAAGTTGGACTGAACAGACTACCCACTTCATATGGACTAACTGTGTCACCAACTTCAAATAAAAAATAACAATGTCACCACCCCATCCCCAGTAAAAACTACAACTTCTCTTTTGTGCAATGTTTAATCATAGTTACAGTTAAATGATTTAAAGATAATTGTAAAGCAATCTAGAGACATTATATTTTCTTGCTTATTGGCAGATGTTCACACAATCAAAGTTTGTTACATGGTTCTGTTTTAACTGTTCAACCCCCAGTTAAGAGCTGGGGGTAATATAAACACAACAAATGAAGGATATTCTATCTCAAATTAATTTACAAAGAAGTTATTGTATAAATTTTAATGACATGGTTTTCAGAATGAGAAATGAGATGATAATAATGATGAAATAATATTAAAAATGATAATGTCATATACCACTTTTTGAATTTTATATAAATATTTATTTATTTATTTATTTATTTATTCATTTATTTATTTATTTATTTATTTATTTATTTATTTATTTAAAGTTTTTGTGATAGTAGAAGGATGGATTTATGAAAACATCACATTATATATGTGCCAAAGTGGAAATTCAATACATACTAATGAAATCAAATGATTTAATTGGATCAATACATATGTCTGTTTGTTGGTGTTTAAATTTGGAGTGGATGGTATATTTTATATAGTTTTTATTATTATTATTATTATTATTATTATTTATTAATTGGCATGGAAAATCAAGGAGAAATGGAGAAATAAATAATATTTTCAGGGAGAAATCCTTACTTGTGACAAATGAAATTCTTTGATTTAAATTGCACTTCTGGAAGTTGTGTCTTTGTATGTTAGTTAAGAGTCAGAAAATAATTTTATAAACCTGTAAATCAATTTTGCAAATTTTAAGTTGCATCTTGTTAATTACAGGTGTGGGCCTTAATTTAAGGAATATGTTAAATAAACAAATGGATCATAATTATTACTATAGGTGTCTATTAGATGCAAATTACACTTCACCTAATAATTTTATCGTAAATAATCTAAGAATGTTAAACTACAGTTTTGATTTGTCTTGTTTTAGGAGTTGGTAAATAATATTTTATGGGGTAATGTTGCTGTTTTGTACTCACTACTGAGTAGTCTCAACATCAACCTTTTCATTTAAATAATTGAAACAATGTAATAGAAATTCACTGATATCTTCCTTATTTTGGGATGGATTTTTATGAAATTTTTTGGTAAACCCATATTTAAGTATGTTGAATAAAATTTGTCAAAACTGAAAATCATTACAGGTGGCTAAAGCATATTTTGATTCTTTGTTTTACCAACATATTGATCTACAATGTTTTCCAGAATATAATGCTTACTTTATTCTAAACTTTTATCTTGGACAAAATAGCAAAATTATAAATATAATTTTTTGGTTTATTAACTCAACAGACAAATAGCAGTCACTTTTTCAACTGGAACTCCTAATGTAATCTTATACATCTGCTAGCCAAAGCTAATAGGTCTTATAGCTGATTGTAAAGTGGAGGTTGGCAGATAGGAAGAATGGGTTTGGCACAATAGTCATGGTTATTTAAATTTTTTCAAGGAAAACGTATCCTGTATGGATTAAATCACTGATCTTTGGTGAGCAGGATAAAAATCTTGGTCAGGCTTAAACCTGATCTAAGTTTGACTTAATTATAATTATAAAAATAAACAAAAAAGCACATAAGAGGCAATTACTCCAAAAACCTTTTTTTGTTTTTTAGCTCACCTGACCGAAAGGTCATGTGAGCTTATGGCATGGCGCGGCATGTGTATGTGCATGCGTGCGTGTGTGCATGCGTGTGTGCATGCATGTGTGAGTGCGTCGTTAACACCTATTTTCGACTTCTACTCCAAAACTGCTGGACAGATTTCAATGATACTTGGTCAGAAGCATATATGGGCTGGTGCAATTCAGATTTGTTCATGGCATTGCCATGGCTACCAAAACTAGGTCAAGGTGACCTAGGGGTCCAAAAATCTTAAAAAATCTTCTTCTCTATTTGTAGGTATTGATATGACAATCATTTAGATATATGGTTCAAGGTCATATGTTGAAAGGTCAAGGTCATAGCTGCATACATGTACTGAAATTGTGAATTATCTTGAAAACTGTTAACTTTTTGTATAGGCATGTATATTAGAATATTGTAGGTATTGACATGACGATCATTTTGATATATGGTACAAGGTCATATGTTGAAAGGTCAAGGTCACAGCTGCAAAAGAACACTTAAATTGCTAATTATCTTGAAAACTATTAACTTTTCATATAGGCATGTTTATTAGAATATTATACGTTGATATTAAGACCATTTTGATATAAGGTTTAAGTTCACATGTTCAAAGGTCAAAATCATGGCTGCATAACCATATGGTTAATGATTTGGAAATTGTTCATTGTACTATAGTTAAATGGTGCATATGAGCTATTATAAATGAAATGTGACTAGACATTTCTGATTAATTATTGCAGGATTTTCCAAACTTGAGGAATTTTGTGAACTTTTTGTATTTAAGTTCTTTGTAAGTTTTTGGATACCTGCTCAGGTGAGCGTTAAGGCCCATGGGTCTCTTGTTTTTGTTTTAATCTGATAAATCATTTGATCTTATTATGTCATTATCTTTGCATTTAATCAAAATATAGCCTTTTAAAGATAATTTCAAAATTTTATAAAATTTTAACGCAAAAGCTCATTACCCTTTTTCACCAAATTTCATGAAATTAACAAACTTAAGACTTAAGACCCTAGAGATGCCACATCAGTTTTTTTCTCCAGTTCTCGGTTTTAAAGAAGAACGTTTTTAAAGAATTTTCACCCCTAGGTAATCTTGACCTGGTTTTAGTAGCCATGGCAACACCATGAACAAATCTGAATTGCACCAGTCCATATATGCTTCTGAAAAAGTTACATTGTCCAGTTGTTTCAGAGGAGAAGTTAAAAATAGGTGTTAACGACTTACACACACGCACACACTAACATACACACGCTGAGCTCGAGTGACCTTTTGGTCAGATGGGCTGAAAACTTATTAAAGGAGGACAAAATATACATGATGTAGTTTAAAGGTAAACGTTAACCATTGTCTTTCATGTCCTAAAAAGCGGTATATCAATCACCAACAATACCACTGATAAAAATTGTGACAATAGTTTATACATAATATTATGCTGTTATTTATTTAACTAGCTGTGCTCGCGTTCCTAGCTACAGAAATCTCTATAAAGTTCGCCAATTTCTGTTCCGCAAAACTGGTTCTCTTTCTTTGCAATTTTCAATGTCACGCTTTTCTGACAACTTTGCTAAGTCTATATGTCTCCGTAAATGTCTGTATACAGCATTCTTCTTAACTGATGTCCAATATCTTTTCTTAATCTCTTTACTATCCTCTTGACTTTTAATCCTGCAAATTATGATAACTGTTACATCAAAAGTATAGATTATGTTTCATAAACTATGCAGTTATGACATGCCATTAATTATTTACATGTTCTTTTTCAGCCATTGTTTAAATTTAAATTGAATTTAAAAGCAAATAGATAAAACTTGCTGCCTTTCAGAACAAAAAAATCAAACTATCATGTTGACAATCATGATAGCTTTAAATTAAAAAAAAACTACATTAAAAAACGTAAAATTAAATATTTTTGACAATTTCCTAGGGTTCTTCACAATGTTTCTTCATTTCAGATTCCCATTCAAAATTTGAACTCTCGAAATCTTCATAACATGCAAGATTAATCTAAAGTAAAAAGATATACATTTTTCTACATAGCACATTGTATTCTTATTGTTTCGATTATCATCAGCGATTCACAATGTAGATTTCGTACAGCTTCTTTTATCTTTATAGAATGTTTTACAGCGCTTGATGACAGATTCTCTGCCCTTTCTATCTCTAACAATTTAAAAAACCTCTAAACTCATCTTTATTAACTTGCTCCATGTTGCTGTTTTTGAATATCGGAACTTATGAAAATATTTGTACATTTTTGTAATAATTGACAAAGATTAAGAGCTAGAGATGGTGTTTACCTCCCGATCAGTAACCAATTGCATAAAACAGGCAAATAAAAAAATCAAGACATATAATTATTAAAAATTTACCTTAGTTACATGTTAAAACTGTAACCATATGCAAAGGCATAATCTATAAAAATATTAAGATATATTAGAGGAATAATTATAATTAAACTCCTTATTGTAGACGACCGTTTTGCGATGTGTTTCAAGCACTGTCAGTGTCAATATTACATATTTAACAAATAATTATACCAAACTCCCGCACAGTTAACTTACAATCCGACATTAAACATTGGCTTATAATAATTGTGTAACACAAATGCACCTCAAATATATTTCATGAAAATCTAGCGATGTCACATCTGCAATACGGAAGCGTTTTTGATGAAAATCTAACGATGTCACATCTGCAATATTGAAGCATATTTAATGGAAATCTAGCGATCTCACATTTACAATTAATCAACATCTAATGAGGTCACCTCTACTATACATCAGCATATATAATCAACTTCTAGTGAAGTCACCTCTGCTATACCCAAGCATATATAATCAACATCTAGTGAAGTCACCTCTGCTATACACGAGCATATATGATCAACATCTAGTGAAGTCACCTCTGCTATACACGAGCATATATGATCAACATCTAGTGAAGTCACCTCTGCTATACACGAGCATATATAATCAACATCTAGTGAAGTCACCTCTGCTATACACGAGCATATATAATCAACATCTAGTGAAGTCACCTCTGCTATACACGAGCATATATAATCAACATCTAGTGAAGTCACCTCTGCTATACACGAGCATATATGATCAACATCTAGTGAAGTCACCTCTGCTTTATATGACTATATATATGAACATCTAGTGAAGTCACCTCTACTATATATGACTATATATAATCAACATCTAGTGAAGCCACCTCTGCTATATATGACTATATATAATCAACATCTAGTGAAGCCACCTCTGCTATATATGACTATATATAATCAACATCTAGTGAAGTCACCTCTGCTATACACGAGCATATATGATCAACATCTAGTGAAGTCACCTCTACTATATATGACTATATATAATCAACATCTAGTGAAGCCACCTCTACTATATATGACTATATATAATCAACATCTAGTGAAGCCACCTCTGCTATTTATGACTATATATAATCAACATCTAGTGAAGCCACCTCTGCTATATATGACTATATATAATCAACATCTAGTCAAGCCACCTCTGCTATATATGACTATATATAATCAACATCTAGTGAAGCCACCTCTGCTATATATGACTATATATAATCAACATCTAGTGAAGTCACCTCTGCTATACACGAGCATATATAATCAACATCTAGTGAAGCCACCTCTGCTATATATGACTATATATAATCAACATCTAGTGAAGTCACCTCTACTATTTATGACTATATATAATGAACATCTAGTGAAGCCACCTCTGCTATATATGACTATATATAATGAACATCTAGTGAAGCCACCTCTGCTATATATGACTATATATAATGAACATCTAGTGAAGCCACCTCTGCTATATATGACTATATATAATCAACATCTAGTCAAGTCACCTCTGCTATATATGACTATATATAATGAACATCTAGTGAAGCCACCTCTGCTATATATGACTATATATAATGAACATCTAGTGAAGCCACCTCTGCTATATATGACTATATATAATCAACATCTAGTGAAGTCACCTCTGCTATTTATGACTATATATAATCAACATCTAGTGAAGCCACCTCTGCTATATATGACTATATATAATCAACATCTAGTGAAGTCACCTCTGCTATATATGACTATATATAATGAACATCTAGTGAAGTCACCTCTGCTATATATGACTATATATAATCAACATCTAGTGAAGCCACCTCTGCTATATATGACTATATATATTGAACATCTAGTGAAGTCACCTCTGCTATATATGACTATATATAATCAACATCTAGTGAAGTCACCTCTGCTATATATGACTATATATAATCAACATCTAGTGAAGTCACCTCTGCTATATATGACTATATATAATCAACATCTAGTGAAGTCACCTCTGCTATATATGACTATATATAATGAACATCTAGTGAAGCCACCTCTGCTATATATGACTATATATAATCAACATCTAGTGAAGTCACCTCTGCTATACACGAGCATATATGATCAACATCTAGTGAAGTCACCTCTACTATACACGAGCATATATAATCAACATCTAGTGAAGTGACATCTACTATATATGACTATAAATAATGAACATCTAGTGAAGTCACCTATGCTATACAATAGCATATATCATCAACATCTAGTGAAGTCACCTCTACTATACACGAGTATATATAATCAACATCTAGTGAAGTCACCTCTGCTATACACGCGTATATATAATCAACATCTAGTGAAGTCACCTCTACTAAACACGAGCATATATAATCAACATCTAGTGAAGTCACCTCTACTATATATGACTATATATAATGAACATCTAGTGAAGTCACCTCTGCTATCAACGAGCATATATAATCAACATCTAGTGAAGTCACCTCTGCTATACACAAGCATAAATAATCAACATCTAGTGAAGTCACTTCTGCTATACACGAGCATATATAATCAACATCTAGTGAAGTCACCTCTGTTATACAAAAGCATATATAATCAACATCTAGTGAAGTCACCTCTGTTATAAAAAAGCATATATAATCAACATCTAGTGAAGTCACCTCTGTTATACAAAAGCATATATAATCAACATCTAGTGAAGTCACCTCTGCTATACACGAGCATTTACAATCACCATCTAGTTAAGTCCCCTCTGCTATATATGACTATAAAAAATGAACATCTAGTGAAGTCACCTCTGCTATACACGAGCATATATTATCAACATCTAGTGAAGTCACCTCTGCTATACACGAGCATATATAATCAACATCTAGTGAAGTCACCTCTACTATACACGAGCATATATGATCAACATCTAGTGAAGTCACCTCTGCTATATATGACTATATATATTGAAGATCTAGTGAAGTGACCTCTGCTATATGACTATATAATCAACATCTAGTGAAGTCACCTCTGCTATATATGACTATATATATTGAACATCTAGTGAAGTCACCTCTGCTATATATGACTATATATAATCAACATCTAGTGAAGTCACCTCTGCTATACACGAGCATATATGATCAACATCTAGTGAAGCCACCTCTGCTATATATGACTATATATAATCAACATCTAGTGAAGTCACCTCTACTATTTATGACTATATATAATGAACATCTAGTGAAGCCACCTCTGCTATATATGACTATATAATGAACATCTAGTGAAGCCACCTCTGCTATATATGACTATATATAATGAACATCTAGTGAAGCCACCTCTGCTATATATGGACTATATATAATCAACATCTAGTCAAGTCACCCTGCTATATATGACTATATATAATGAACATCTAGTGAAGCCACCTCTGCTATATATGACTATATATAATGAACATCTAGTGAAGCCACCTCTGCTATATATGACTATATATAATCAACATCTAGTGAAGTCACCTCTGCTATTTATGACTATATATAATCAACATCTAGTGAAGCCACCTCTGCTATATATGACTATATATAATCAACATCTAGTGAAGTCACCTCTGCTATATGACTATATATAATGAACATCTAGTGAAGTCACCTCTGCTATATATGACTATATATAATCAACATCTAGTGAAGCCACCTCTGCTATTATGACTATATATATTGCATCTAGTGAAGTCCTCTGCTATATATGACATATAAATCAACATCTAGTGAAGTCACCTCTGCTATATATGAATATATAATCAACATCTAGTGAAGTCACCTCTGCTATTATGACTATATATAATCAACATCTAGTGAAGTCACCTCTGCTATATATGACTATATATAATGAACATCTAGTGAAGCCACCTCTGCTATATGACTATATATAATCAACATCTAGTGAAGTCACCTCTGCTATACACGAGCATATGATCAACATCTAGTGAAGTCACCTCTATATACACGAGCATATATAATCAACATCTAGTGAAGTGACATCTACTATATATGACTAAATAATGAACATCTAGTGAAGTCACCTATGCTATACAATAGCATATCATCAACATCTAGTGAAGTCACCTCTACTATACACGAGTATATAATCAACATCTAGTGAAGTCACCTCTGCTATACACGCGTATATATAATCAACATCTAGTGAAGTCACCTCTACTAAACACGAGCATATATAATCAACATCTAGTGAAGTCACCTCTACTATATATGACTTATATAATGAACATCTAGTGAAGTCACCTCTGCTATCAACGAGCATATATAATCAACATCTAGTGAAGTCACCTCTGCTATACAAGCATAAATAATCAACATCTAGTGAAGTCACTCTGCTATACACGAGCATATATAATCAACATCTAGTGAAGTCACCTCTGTTATACAAAAGCATATAATCAACATCTAGTGAAGTCACCTCTGTTATAAAAAGCATATATAATCAACATCTAGTGAAGTCACCTCTGTTAACAAAGCATATA
>JARBDR010000178.1:0-41402 GCA_029721355.1 Tegillarca granosa
GCTGTGCTGTGGTCCTTCGGTTTTTATGTAAAAAGCTATAGATTAGTTTTCTGATTTCCTTGTCTGAAAAATTTGAAAATAAATACATGCACTTATTAAAAAAAATTATGAGTTTGTAAATGGATTCATAATTGATAATATTTGTTTATATTTTCAAAAGATAAAGTAGGATTTGTTTCAAATATCTTAAGGTATTTTGCACCTCATTATTTTCCTTGTATTTACAGCTCAATTGTTTATCAGCAAAATATAAAATGCGTGTTATGTCAGGAGAAAAAACCGGACAGTTAGTGTAATGCCATGTAATCACAGAGTGGCATGTGAAAATTGTATATCTAAAGTGTTGGAATGCCCATCTTGTCACATACAAGTACAGAGGCTCGAATATCGGAGGATACCGATTGTAATATTGGTAAAATCTAGGATTTTCAAATTGTATAGACTTTTATAGCAAGGATAGTGCTACAGAAAACTTTTTTCCTACACAATTTGACAACATCAAAAAATAGTTTTATTTAACAGTTTATTGAAACAGAAAGATGTGGAATGATCTAAGACAAAAAGTTAATTTCACTACAGTAGATTTTTTTTCTTTGATCTTTAAATCTTTCAACCCTTCATTTAAATGGATCTTATTTCCAATTGATTTTGGGACGAGCCATTTTGTGTAAAGGGGTTGAAAGGGTATAAGATAATTGTATTTAGTTTAAATCTGTATTTAATCTTTAGCATTGGTTTTTTAAGGTAACATCTGTGATCTTGTGTTTTTGAAGTCATTTGTTGTATATTCATTTCATTTTTATTAGATGGATTGATATATCATTATTTTTCTCACCTGTGCTTAATTAATACCTGTCACATGAATCATGTTGGAATTTTTTCAGTAACACTTAGATCTAGTTTGTCTGTGGTAATTTGGTAGATTTTTCTAATTTAAAAGATTGAATAGTGCATACACACACATAAAAATGTGTGCATAAAATCCGTCAAGACGCAACATTTTTGTCTCTGTATACAATAATATACAACTTGAATACTCTACCAGAGAAGTAGACCTGTAATAACTCTGCCAAATTACTGTGAACAATCTATAAAAGACATCCATTTTCTAATCCTTATATAAATAGTAAATATGACACTGCAATTTTCATAAACTATATTATATTTTTTAAAAACATTTTATTCACCTATAAATATACATCCAAGAAATTTATTGTTATAATAACACTACAGGGCTCCATTTGTTGAAAACTGTAATGATGCCTAAACCCATTTTTGTTTGATAAAACTTGTATTTGCTTTTAAAAAAGTATGATTATTGAAGTTATAACAGAATTTATTTAAGTTATATACAAGAATTCAGTATTTATGTTGAGGCCTTTAATACTAGTCCAGGATACATTTGCTGATTTAGATCTCCAAGCATTGTTTTCTCTGATTAAAATATTCAGTCCACTGATAAAGTTAAAATTCAGTTTTAAACTTTGCATATCTAGAACTAACATTACAACAGATTTTGCACATAAAGATAAATCTGTCACAGCATCACCAACTTAGTACCAACTGTTCGTTACCTTTGAACAGAAGAGTACTTAACTAAGGGGCATAATTAACCAAATTAACTATATGTTAACATATAATTTGTTGCAGTTTTAAACAATTGTGCCCTATTCACAATTAGACATTTTAACAAGTCTGTTCATCCTACAGATGATTTATTTCAACAAATCAGTAATGTTAATATGTAAGGTCTACAGAATAATAAATTAAACTAGCTAGTGTTTGTATTTTAAACATTGTTGTGATCTTTTGTATTGATATAATCTTTTATTCATAATAGTCTTCATTCAGTAGTCTACTTAACATTTTCTGCATGGAGTTTGAATTAGTTTGATCTTGCAGTTTTTCATTTAAAACCATTTGAATAGAACAGGTTAGCTGTCCTCAAAATATATACAGTACAAGAGGTTTAGATATTTAATCTTCAAACCATTTATAATATTCATATTTTCACATAAAATGCAAGTTTATTGTATTATTTCATTGAATCTCATGATAAATAATTTATAATGAAAAAAAAAAATTTTCACTATGGCTGGAGATAATTGTGGATTTTGTATTTTTCAAACACAATATAAAAATATATTTTCCATTTTTTAGGCCAATATTTTGCTATGAAAATTAACTCCAGGTAAAGATATTTCTGGTATGACTATATCCTGAAAAGATTAAAAAATTTCAACTTTGAAAACTGTTAAGAGAAAGAATCTTTTGGTTTATACTTGCAAATACAGTAATTTTCCCCATTCTGTCCACATTTTGAAGGTTACCGACTGGAAAAAGGGGGGGGGGGGGTAATTAGATTTTTACAAAGGAATCTACTCAACCCTGTTTAAGCCTAAAAACTTAACAGTAATTATAACATAGAAAATTAAAATCCAAATTCAAGATAAAACGTTTGCATTTCAAAATTTTATATGACCATTTGTTGTTATTTCTTCATTTTCATGTTGGTAATTGGTAATGTTTGTGCTTTATTCATTCCAGTTTTTGATCCATGTGTTTTTTAGAATTTTATTTTGTTTGGCTGGTTAACTAAAATAACATACAATCTTAAATACATTGAAACACAGGTAATTTTTTCAGTTAAATGTAGATAACTAAGTCAGAGTTAAAGGTAGATAACTCATCATCAAGTCGGTTATATAAACATGGTTTTATGGTTGTTTCAGTTGAATTGTCAATTTTAAACAAGTATTTTTGAGCTTGAATGTGAGTATCACCTCTTGATGATCATGACTAAGTTTGCAGAAAGATAATTGTATTCGATTAAAGATGGACTTTAGTTAACAGTGTTTTACTACATGAGATATTCGAGTAGACAAATCAGACATGGCAAGAGTTCACCCTCAATCCTGTCTTAAATTATCTTGTACATGTATTTGACTTTTTGTTGAGTGTCTACCTGGAACATTTTCTTCAAATGTTATTATTTGTTGGATATGACAACAGTGATATAAGTTTGTCAGTTAGTTGTATGCAGTTTAATACCATTTAATTTATAGAATGGAATTGGCCAGTGTACCACATGATACCTCATAGCGTTAGTGCGGGACAGTTATTTCTATTTGCAATGGAATTGTATAAAGTGACATTTTCCCATTATAACGTTTTTTCTGGAATATTTGACGTAATCGTTATCCATTTCATTCCGCACAAACGTTAAGAGGTATAGATCACGTGATATACTGACGAGTTCCATTGTCCAAATTTGAACAAAATTTACCATTTCATTCCAACTATAAAGATGAAGGATTTTAAAAACAAATGTTATATCAATATACAAAAGTAGCTCTATTCCTGTGGATCATAACTTTGATTAGATTGAAATATTGTATATCTTTGTTTGTTTACCAAATTCACAATTTTTTTGTGTAATTGTAACTTGTGCAATCAGCATGGACATGTATTGTGAAATAGAGGTTATTATTGTATTGATAAGTTAGATGTTTAAGTTATGGTTGTGTTTTTATTATTAATTATAGTTATGGAATCTTTAAGTTAAATCTGTAAACATTAAGACAAAATGTAAATCCTTTTTCTCCTTTTTTATGCAGGGCATATTTCGTCTGTAACTTGTTTTCCTAATTTTTGCATTTATAAGTTCCAAGTTACTTGTTAAAGTCTTGAAGACTTGCCATATGTTATCTCCCTTTAATTGAATCTCTTAAACATGTAGTTTTGGTTTTAAAGATGACTGAAATGTGTGAAATAACAACAAAATCTTTTATAAAGTTTTGATTATATTAAAGACATGTCCCTTTTTTGACTGTCTGGGTTAAATTTTGGATGGTAAGAACTAAGTATGTTAAATACTTGACAAAAATTCATAAACCAACCAAGAACTAGGTACCAAAAAAGTTTTAGAAGAGAAGTTGTTTTTCCTGTAAGAAGATATTGTTGAACGATGAGAGGTCTGTCAACTTTAAAACTGGAATGAAATGTTATGAGGATACCAGTCCTTATAAAACTTCATGAATTCCATTTTAAACAGAGAGAAACGGAAGTTTCTTGTACAAATGATATTTAAATGTAATTTACCAAAAAGAGAGGAAAAGTGTTAATATTTTATATGATGGATATTTCTTTAATGTTGTATAATGGTTTTAAAAAAAATTACTGGAACTTAAGTTTTGTGATGGCAAATTTCTGATTTTGATAAATGCTGCAGGTCGGCAATGGATAGACATGGAAATAATACCGGTACTCAGTAAATAAAACTGCTTTATTATCTTACCTACAGTTATGTTTTAAAATACTGTTTTAATGAAGATTTTAAAGTACTTGAATTTTCAATGGTTCCCCATATGAGGATTAAAATGATGTGTTCACTTGATGTTGAGTAATGGTAGATATAAGAGGGTGACTTACATGTATAAGCTAGCTGACAAGATTAGGTCTTTTTCATTTGCCTTTTATTTCTTTTACAAGACATGACTGTTTTTTGAAGCATTTTCGTCTCTATAAATGTAAACTTATAAGTTTACTTGCAGTACATGTACTGCTGTAGTTTAGAAGCATATGTTAATTGTTAGGGGTGAAAAGAACAGCAAATTTTAAATATTTTATTCTTTGGATTTAAAATCTAAGTTTAAAGTTTAAATCTTTTGGTTTGAAAATCCAACATATGACAAGCATGGTATTGTTGTGAACTAGCTTACAACTACCACTTTTTAATGAAATTTTGGAATTGCTTTAAAAAAGTCTTATTTCTAAATACTGTGACAATTGTCAAAATGTATGCACACATTTTTACATGCAAATTTGTCATATATAAGGCAACAGATACTGACAGAGTAAATGTTGTGATAAAAAATTTTATATAAATACTATATAGTTTTGATAAGATTCAAAAGCCTTAAATAATAATTTCAGCTTATTTGTTCATTTGTAGAACATGCAGATAAAAATGCTGTGAATTCGTTTAAATGTTTGGGCTTCTTTTGGATTTAAAAAGAAAACAATTTGTGGCTAGGATGCTAAGAGTATGGCATGACCTGAATGAAGGTCAAATCCTAAAGGTTAAGGTCATTGATCCTGTGCAGACAAACATTGATGTTTGGGAGAAATGTTATTTAGCATACATCACTGTGGTCAGGTCGTAATATCAGGTTATAATATAAAAGAGTGTGTATATTTTGTAAATCACATTTATTTTTGGGGAGAGAGGGAGATTTGTCTCTCCAACAATACTAGTTCAATTCATAGGAAATAAAAATTGTAACATCAAAATATTTAAATGATTTCATAGTATGTAAAATGCATTATGGCAATATCAGCCTGATTGGTGTAGGATGTAGGATTGAGATCTTATAGATGGTGTAATTATGGCTTATACTTATGTTTTACTTTGTTAATTAGAGAAATCCATATCTGATAATTTTCTTGGACAATATTTTTATAAATATATGTATGTGTATATTAAATTTAAGTCTTGAGCTGTTATTAATTAAGTATCTCATGACCTACATTGTGAGAATGCAAAATTTTAACTGAAGTCTAGAACTCAGAAATATTCAACAGAGAGTATAGAGTTCTCTATGTTGCATAATAGGTGTTGATTATTCTTCTTACAATTAAATGTTCACATTTGGTAGGTTTTAAAAACATTTTTATTACAAAAACTGCTTCACCATTGAAAAAAGATTGATGTCAAAATAAATTAAGTCATAATAAAAAGCTGTTTATGACAATACCTTATACTTCACTTATACTATACTAATTTTTATGCAAAATTATTGATGTTTCTTCATACAGCTGGTGTTGTTTGTCTTACACATGTTAAAATAAGTACAGTAATACACCAAGTATTTTGAGGAAAAAAATCTATATAGTTTGAAAAATATTTTGAAACATTTGGTAGGCAAAAAAGTACTTCATTTTTTTTTTTTTTTTTTTTTTTTTTTTTTTTTTTTTTTTAAAAACAAACTTTTTCTTAAGTTTATTTAATATTTTAATTGTTGTACAAATTTTTAATTATTAGAATCCCTTGTCATTGTCCTCGGAAATATTAAGTTCAAGGTAAACAGGTACATGTATTATGGGTTTCTTAATCAACAAAGTATTTATTTTTAAAATGCCTAGAATGTTATCATCTCAGGGATATAATATTTGTGAGATTTTAAGCAATATATAAAAGAAGGAGAATTGTGCAAGTGCTTCAAATATTTGCCATTAATGTGGAATTATAAGCTATTATTATTTAAAGTTTTCTTGAATATATAATGGAATGCTTGTTCTAGCAGCCATTTAATGTTGACCAACTTTTATCATATTATGATTGGTCAGATGTTATACTGCTGTGGTGCCAATTTTAAATGGCAAATAAAGCTGATTTGACCATTTATTTGTTTTTAAAGCATATGAAGAGAATATTCTACAGAAATAATTCAAAATTTTATTTTATTGTTACAATTTTAATTCCTTAATAATTTATGCAAATACAAGATCCAGTAAAACCTGTTCAGATAGAACATTCCCCATCAGATTGGACAGGTGTTTGTTTTACACAGGTGAATTTACTGGTATATGTATGACCTTTTTAATATACATGTACTTGTAGTTCAATATAGACGGACCATATTTTATAAGTTTCCCATTTATTTATTTCAACAGAATTGTTTTTTTGTCTGCAGGATATAGAAAATTATTCTGGTATCAGTATTAACGATAGCGTTTTCAATGGGTTGCTAACAAATACAAATGTTAGAACTTGACATCACTGGTGGAGGTGTCGTTTACTAGAAAGGCGTGATTTTGTTAGTGCTGCTTATATTTTATATAAGCTACCTATTTAACTTGGTTTGCTATAGTATATTTTGATAAAATCTTCATGATGACAGTATCTGAACTTTTATTAGATTCCATGTTGAAAGACTTTTGTAAGGTATTATTATTTATAAATAATCAATGCATAGCAAGCGGAAAGGGAGAGAAAAGTATTTTATTTTAAATCTGTTATATTCATCTCTAAAACAAAATAAGTTATTGGGAGGTGTATACTTACCATGTACAATTATGAACAGGTAATGTCTTCTGTTCATAAATAACTAATTTGTGAAATTAAATTTGCCATAAAATGTTGAAGTCATTTAATATAGTAGTTTGTCTTGTTCTTGATAAAGATATTTGTAAGATGCCTGGGCCCAGTTTCACAATCATTCACTCAGCTGAGTGTACACTCAACTCAAATATTCCAATTTTTCTCTCGGTCAATATTTTTAAGATATTAAGTTTTATTAGATAATGATTTATTTTGTTCAACAAACCTACACTAAACCATTTTATTATTACATAAGATAATCAATTTTAACTGTGTAATGTCTTAGAAATTGGCATTGAAATATTATCGAATTTGAGTTGAGTGTACACTCAAGTGAGTGAATGATTGTGAAACTGGGACTGGAGCATTTGGATTCTTTTTCAGTGTTTTGAGAATATTGATTGTTTATTACATAATAAGTATAGGGACTTCAGTGACCAAGCTGTCCCGAGATTACAAAATCACAGTCCCACTTGCTGCCTAGGTTTTGAACCTCATTCTAGCAGATTCTAGAAAATTGTCAGTCTGTCTTCTGGATATCTGTGGTTTTCTAAAAGATACTCTGTATCCTTAACTATTTCCAAGCTGACCACTCAATATATAAGAAATTGACTTGGACATATAATACCAATTTTGTTTGCTTATAAATGGGGGTGGTAAAGGTTCAATTATAAATTGAAATTAATAGTTAATTGATAGTGATCGTTCTAGCATTTTTCGTTGATAACTGAGGTGCACATAGCACAATGTCTTAAAACGCCCATTTTAGCTCACCTGAGCTAGGGCTAGGATGACTTACCTGAGCTAGGGCTAGCTTGTCTGTTGTCCGTTATCCATTAACTTTTTACATTTTCATCATCTCTTAATGTTCTGGTCTGATTTTGACAACTCTAAGTGATATGGTACCTTGGTTAACGGCTTTTAAATGAAGATTGGCACATTGGAATTTCATTTTAAAAAAAGGGATTAGTAATTCTTTTAAGAAAAACACCACAACGCGCGCGCTTGAATAGCGTTGAAAAAGAGTTCCCTACGCCTTTTCCTGATCAAAATTAGTAGCATTTATGCCTACCCTTAGCTTCAGTCGCTGTTTAAATCTTTACATTAACCCCACCAGGATGTTAATTGTCCGTAGACTAATATTGATACACTTAATAATAAGAGCCTAGCTTAATTGAGCTACGTTGTATGCACATTGAGGCGCTTCCTAACGCCCTGTCCAGCTCGTCCCCCAAATGCTCGATTGGATACAGATTTGGAAAATGGTGGCTAATCAAGAACTGGGACGTTCCATTGAGTCAGAAAGTCACGACAAACCCTAGCAACGTGGGCCTGGGGTCTCGCGTTTTCATGCTGCAACATTAGGTTACGTTGATTGATGAAAGGAAGAACTTGTCGTCCAAAGACCAGACCTCGGTTTCACAATCATTTCTTAACTAAGATTTTTATGGATAAAATGAGGCAAGTTTCACTGATTGTTTTTGGAACTTTATGCATAATATTTTTCATAAACTGGGTTTTATTTGTTTTAAGCGTGAAGTAATCTTCAAATGACACATAAATTCCAGAATATCTTTATACATTAAAAAACATTATAAATACTTCAAATTTGCAAAAATTAAGTTAAGAAAATCATAGTTAAGAAATTATTGTGAAATTAGGGAAATTGTTATTGCTGTAAGATTGTCATGGATAACCACAATGGGTTTTACCCCGCCCATACCATAACAGACCCTCCCCCGAATTTGTAGCTTTCCGTTTCTCAATGGTCATAGTCACTCATCGCGACACTGTCGTTCATCTGACACGTCTCCAATGGCCAAAACGAAACCGATTTGCAAGCAGCCACTGCATTTGACGTTGGCGTCGCCTGTGTGTAAGTTAAACATAGGCACGTCATGGTCTTAAACGAATCCCCTGAAACCGATTCCTAACTGTTCTTTGACACACTTATCGACAATGACCGTCTTTCGTCGTCTAAATATCGGTTTCGGAGAAACGATAAACGTATGCCTAGAGCTGACTTGATTTTGCAACACAACGCCGCGAACGTTATTGGACGGTTACCTTATCTTCGTGTGGCTCTGAGATGCCAAACTAATTGAGATATTGTATAGTCTCATGAAAACAAAATTGCTGGGCTACATGACGTTACGAATTCCCCAGCATTATCATAGAAATATTCCTACCCAATCGACTTCCCTCAATGGCGGCATTACGCTCTACAATCACTTCGTTTTCGAAACAAAATGATTTGTACTTTTTCAATGTTCGGTTTCTGACCGAACCTTTTACTTCCGGATTATGGCACAACGGTTTTTGTGTAAATTCCCGTAAGGATTTTAAAATGCTCTTCATTTTATAAATGAAAGGCCATTCATATCATTTGTGGTATAAATACTAGTATACTGTATATTAAAACTAACGCGTATAATTAGTTTATAGCGATAACATAACAATTAACCTGCTTGAAGTTCTTTATTTGCTAAAATATACGAGTACGAATGAAAAATATACTGTATAAAAAATTAACACGCTAATTTTGAATTTTAACGCGTTAATTTTGAACTTTAAGAGTTCCTGGTGTACTCCACTTAAAATATTACTATATATACAATATCTTACCTATTTAGCTTTTTCTCTTGATTCTGTATAGATCAAGATTTTGAGGATCACATTTTAAATTCTTGTTTAAACGTTGAGTAAATTTTTCATAAATTCTTGAAAAGCAGTTTTAAAACTAACCAGATGACAACAAATACCGCCATGAAGTTCGATGTATGTATTATGTGTTTCGGTAAACTGAACTATGTTATGGTTATTTATAAGTAAACAGTGGAGTATTGATCACAGGGCATTCCACCGCCTAGTTTTGAATACCACTCGGTCAGATCCTAGTGTGTACAAGTTTATTATTTCGCTTGCCATGAGTTGGTGATTTGATCCGGACACTCCGATTTCCTCCACCATCCAAGAACTGACCGTTCGAGTATAGGTGGAAGAATCTAGAATTTGGCGTTCAACATTATTAATCAATCCACTACCAAAAATAGTTACTGAATGATTATCTTCAATAATAACATTCTATCTGAAGAAAATAACTTTCAAGCTTGCCCTTAGTATGAAACTTGGGCAATCGCCACCAAAAGTAAATTTTCCATATTAGTCAAAATGGAAACAAATTCTCATTAAAAGTGATATTTTCGGTTTCATTTAAAGCAGTCATAAAATTTAATGTAAGGTATCATATTTAAAATATTAAAATAATATTTCTCTCAGCGTTCAGCAGATCTTGTCAATTAAAGATGAAATTCCTCCTCTAAAATATTTTTGGTACCTAGGTCTTGATTGATGATTTCCTGTTTATCATTAAACCTACACAGATCTAACCATCCGATTTAACCCAAACAGCAAGAAACAGATATTTGTCAGTTTCGTCTCTCATTTTCAAAACAACACCTCGTGGTCTTGCAAACCCTAGCATTTAAATGTTTTTGAATACAAATAGTTTATGTTATCGATCGAGGTTACATTTTTTACAGTTCCACTGAATAGTTCCAATCTTAAACGAAATGAGGCGACATTCTTTCCGACAGTTGGCATACCGGTTTATATATATATATATAAATATATATATATATTGTTTCAACTCTATACAAAGACGCTGGGTATAAAGTGTGATAGGATCAGAGGAAATTGTTCAAAGTCAAAGCAGCAGTACCTATCTCTTGAAAAAAACAGTATCATTGGATTGAACTAAGAAGATAACATCGAGGTTTTCAGAACTGTTACATTTCTTGTTTTATTGGAGATATATAACCACACCCAAAAAATGTCGAAACCTTTTCTCACTATATCCTGATAGGATTCTTGAACCAATTTTCATTCTGCATTATTGTCACTTTAGTATTAATAGCGTCAAATTTAATTATAATTAAAATTTACCGACACAATTTCAGTATTATTAAAGCGAGATAACTCTTATAACTAGATGCAACATTTACATGAATGTATACACATCTGGAACATGCGACTCTTTTCAGGCATTTATTACATATTTTCACACAAATTTCAAAATAAAAAAAAAGAAAAGATAATTGTAAATGACACAAACTTTATTTATTAAAAATTTAATTATGTTTGACAAGTTAAACTTGTCACCAGCGACAATTATACCTTAAACGAAATACATGCAACAGCAAGCCACTAGGCTAGACCATCAAGAATATGCCTAAAGCTGTCTATAAACACATTCAAAACCTGAATAACTGGTTGAATTGTCACTTAATACAACAAAAGTTGAAAATGAATAACAATAGATAATTACGTAATCTAGTCGGACCGGTTTAACGTTTTAAATTACATAAATTAAAATTAAAATAGCACATGACACACGGGTTTCAAATAACTTGAAAATACTAAAATAGCCTACACACAAGTTTTATTAAAATCTACTCATTCCGAGCAAGGATCTTATGTCATTACAATTATTTTCACCTCCTTCAACACTTAAAAGATACAAGTATGGGCCACAAATGTTTAAATCCAATTTCAAGTGAAATTTAATTCAAAATTTTAAATTAAAGTTTAAATTACATTTCAGGTAAAAATTCAGATTTACCCTGATCATTTAATTGGCGGGTTGGCAACTCAATATTTATTTTTTGATTAATAACATAACATTAAGAAGTGATTTAGGGCTTATCCGTAGAACTGGTGACGTCGACATTAACACATCATATTAAAATCACGCAAATTATCATTATATTGTAGTTACAAATAGTCATTACTGTGAAAAATTAAATCAGTGATTATACATTCTAAAAATAAGATAAGATAAGATAAATTTTATTTTAAGACGGGTTAAAAAATATAACAGTAACATAATCTCCAGGGAGTTTTTTGCCGACTAATCTAATGTTTTTTATTAAAGAAAAAAGCGGTTTTAACAGAAACAAGTTTATCATGATTGTCGCCGTCATTCTTCTATAATAATTATAATTTTTGTATAATAATAAGCCAGTTTGAAATGTGACAATGCGCAAATGTAACATTCTTAATGACCGTGATCTGAAATATTAATCTATCAAGTCTTGTCAGTCCATTTCAGTTTAGCCCAAAATGAATAATTCTGTCGGTCAAATAAAACTTATATGAAGGTTTTAATTTCAGTTATCAAAAATTTAGTTTAATATTAAATAATCCCGAGTTTTTAAAAAGTTCCAGTTAATTAAAAAATCTAATTAAGTACATTCATCGTAATATTTTTTACTAATTAATGCACTGCAAATAAGTAATTACATTGTGTTTTTCCATTAACGAAATAGCGAAAACTATATTATTATCATATTGATTTTTTGAACTTCAATAATACTTCTTTTTTTTAGAAATAGATTGATATCGTAAAAAGATTTTTTTTAACTTTCACATGGTCAGAAAATAAGTTTATAAAGATATATATATAATAATTTTTGCAAGAAATATAAGTTTTTTTCGTGTTTTTTTTTAATCGGTAAGGTTTTCAATAAAAGTTTCGCATAATTTTTCTAGGGATGTCAATAAATTTTTCGTTACTTTAGATCAGCAACATAAAAACGTTGTACAAATGTCGATGTTTAGACCATGTCAAGATACATGCGAGCTTGAGTAGAAAATAGGATTGAAATGCTGTTTTTTCTTAACCAATGAAATAGCCGTACTATTGATCAATCAGAAACGAGATTTTCAAATACTTCTATCCAATAAAATCAAGAAAATTCTACCCAATCACTGCCGTGTTTTTATACAGTAAATAAACCAATTATAACCTTTATTGCAAATACCGATGATATTAACCTACTTACGTATTCATAACCAGGGTTCGTAGCGAAATTTGCGGCAAATTGCAAATTGACTCTTCGAAAGGTAAGACGAAATTATTTTCCGTACTTATGGAGTTTACAGTTTAAGATAAAATGGTTTTACTAAAATGTTCCTGTCTAAATGTAGTCTCAGTATTAAACACGATTGTGGTAGAGTTAGCAGGAAAGTATAAACCAACATTGATTTCATGCCGTTGACGCCATGTTTGTTTTCATCATATTCTATGTTTTGTTATAGTTTTCAGAAAAAAGATAATTAGTTTGGTTGTTATGGGTCTAGTTTTACTTCAAATTTTGATTACAGAAACTGAAGTTTTAATATTCTTCATTTCCATGAATTTTCCCATTCACATATCTCATTCTTCGTAAACCATTGTTTTCTTTTCTGATCTATTTTTAGAAACAGGATTCTCCTCTATTCAAATTGCCGCCAAATTCAAAATTCATTTGGCGGTACAAGCCCTTGTAACAAGTCAGATCAACCAACATGTGTACATAGTTTTAACCGTTTAATCACATGATTAATAACGAATAACGATCCATTTCACTGCGTAGCATGTACGGTTTCCCCTTGTTTGTTGTCCAAAATGATTTTGTCGAGTTTCACTTTTGAAGTTTGTGTAACTGACTTCTGATAAAAAGTCGAATAGAAATTCACTTATCATATTTATTTTGAAAATCTTTGTTTAGTTGAGGACATCAAACTTAAGTTATTTTAGTTCATTGTGTCATTTTATGTTAAGTTGTGGGAATGATTGTTGTTTGTAAAGCAGGTATAAGTAGAACAAAAGATTTTTGTAGGTATTCACATTGGTTTTAATTTGGTGCCTCAGCTATATTCCAGCTAGTTTGACTATTTCAGGTCAGTTTTCTACCTTTTTATGTAATTTTGTCTTCATTTTTGTTTCCTACACTTGGACAGAATTTTTGTTTTAGGGATGTGTTATTTTGCTTATGCTGTTGCTATTTTCAAGAGAATTTTATCCAGGTTTGGTGTTTTATGATGATTTGATGCATGTGCCTTATGTAAAAATACAATTGACTGGAATATTGTGATGTAACAGCCCTGAGGCATTGTATATGACCCTGGGTACATAAATAGTGTTCAATGAACCAGAATTATTTTTGACAGATAATTTCATTTAGAGCAAGTTCAGGTCTACATTTTAGTAGCATACAAATTTATGTTCCTACAGTGTGTTGGCATACAAATGCTGGAGTTGTATAGGTTTCAAATACTAACTTTTAATGATATAAAGAGAATGTAAAACATCTAGATGTATACATCAGTCTGTGATATAGTTTACATACTTGTATGAAAGTCTGGTTAATTGAATTCTCATGTTGTAATTCATTTTGCTTGTCAATTTTATGTGGGAATGGTACATAGCGTCACAATCAATGGAATAATTAATTTATTTACAGTTAACATTGCTCAAAGTTGAAAATGGCACGTACTAAACAGACTGCTCGTAAGTCTACTGGAGGTAAGGCTCCTAGAAAACAACTTGCTACAAAGGCTGCAAGAAAAAGTGCTCCGTCCACAGGTGGTGTAAAGAAACCCCATAGGTACAGGCCAGGTACAGTTGCCTTGAGAGAAATCCGTCGTTACCAAAAGTCAACTGAGTTGCTCATTAGAAAACTACCATTCCAGAGACTTGTCAGAGAAATTGCGCAGGACTTCAAAACAGATCTCAGGTTCCAAAGTGCTGCTATTGGCGCTCTCCAGGTTTGTTTCATTTAATAATTGGTGTAAAAATTATAATATACACTATCTTCTCTAATACCATAAATATCCCTATTCTGTTATTGCTGATAATTGAATTATTAACAGATGAGCCTTTTCGTTGTCCATTAGTCAAATATTGGTTTTGAATAAGCTATAGAAAAATTTGAGTGGTTGAGTGTAACACATAATATAATTTAGTTTGAAATTAAATCAGTTTTTACTTATCACAGGTATAAATCATATTGTTTAAAGAATCACAATAAATTGTCTTCTTAGTTATTGATATTTTGAATTAATTTATTTTTGCAGGAAGCAAGTGAAGCCTACCTCGTTGGTTTATTTGAAGATACAAACTTGTGCGCTATTCATGCTAAGCGTGTGACAATAATGCCTAAAGACATCCAGTTGGCAAGGAGAATCAGGGGAGAGAGAGCATAATTGTGTGGACTAACTTGTTCATTATATCATCATGTCTTATTTTGATCCATTCATTAAACATTGGAGAATATTTGCAGCAGTTTTGATATCAATCATGATCAGTACATTAAGGATTTTATATGGATATACACACGCAAAGTGCATGTTTTTATTTATTTTATTTCTTTGAATTTGACTGAAATAAAGTCTTCAGGAAACATTTTATCCACAAAAATCTGTGTTTCTTTTAATACTTGTATTGTCTTCAATGTTTTTTAAAAATTTGTCTTGACAAAAAACTGGTTTATCAGTTTCAAATCATAATTTTTAACTACAGATAATTGAACTTTGCTACTTCCTACAATGGAAAAAGAAAATGAAAGTTAATAGCCAGTATAGACATTCAGGGAATAATATGTTTTGTTTTGGTTATTCTGAATTCATATTCCAGACATTATTCAAAATTTTAGATTTATTTTTCGTCACTGTAAATTTCCATGTCTATGTATTTATTTCTTTGGGGTTTGACATTCTGGCTAAGAATTGTTTTTAAACAAATTGTTCTTAACTATTGTCTTCAGTATTTTGTAAATTTGTCTAATAAATGTAGTATATTTTACCATCTTTAATGTTCTTTTTAATTTGCATTCTAAAGTGTGGTTGTACAGCATACATGTACTTGTTTAGAATCATTTATGGCCTGCTTAAAAGATGTCATAGTTATTCTGAGCCTGACAGATGGAGTTGGTGTGTTAGGATTTGATGTTCCATCAGCAATTTTAAGTTGACAGTAGTAAGCTCACCCTATGGACCAATTTCAATAACAGTAAAATTTGGCAGGAAAAATGTTAAGTCATGTCTGCCTTAGATGGTAATCTTAGCTGAAATAAGTAAAAACATAATTTGCCCTAATACAGGTTTAAGCTTTTGCCCGAATTTTCAAAATTATTAAAATTATTTTGTACTAGACAAACTGCCACATTGAATAATATACATGTATACTAAAAATTACCAAATTACTAGTTGAGCATTTTTCACTTTTCACAAGGCATCAGTTTTGAACAGGAGCTTAAGCATGTTGGGTTTGTAAGACTTCCTTGTATATCCCTACCATTAAATTGTGCAAATTCAGAGGAAAAAAATCAAATAAAGGTTTACAAAAGTTTAAGTTTCAGTGGATGTCTTCCAGGCGGGTTAACACTTCATTAACTCACTTCTTACTACAACTTAGTTATATTAATCTTTACTTGAAATAAAGCTCAGTTTAGATTTAAATATAAAAGAGAGTTATAAGTTTTAGATTGATTAATGAGGTTTTAAACGTCCCAGTCAAGATTATTTCACTTGCATCAAAAAGTCTCTAGCTATAGTTGAAGTGGCAGAAATTTTGACCTTTGCAGGGTGCTTAGGGCAATGTGCAGATGGGTTCTTTAGCTTCCCATGGGCCTTGGTTTTTGGATCCCTGAAGGACCCAGTAACTCTCATTTCAGATGCTGAGTGCTTTGCCAAAAGATTGTAGGTGCCTATTTTCAAGTCTTGTTCAGACCTGGCCAGCAATTACACTACGTATGATCTACCATGTGGTCTATATGGTTAAGAGACTGGTGTCAAAGCTGAACTAGTGGATGACTGCTATAATTGATAATACCAGCCCAACTAATATGCTTATATTAACTGTTCCTCTTTGTATCTGTTTTAAAGGCCCCTTGTTAGCTCAACTGGCTATAGCCAGCTGAGCTTCTGGCATGGTTTTGCGTGCGTTTGTGCGTCCGTGCGTGCGTGTGTAAACTTTAATCTTCTCCTCTGAAACCACTGGGCCAATTGGGACCAAATTCGGTGTGGAAGGTCCTTAGGTGGAATAGACAATAAAGTTTGTACCAGGCGACCCCGCCCGACATCCAAGATGGCCGCTGTTATTATAAATAGCAAAAACACATAAATAGCCATTGCTGAGTCATTTTTTAACCATTTTTGTTCAAATTTGAAATGTAGAGAGTAGATAGCGGGGCATTCAACATATGTAATGGGTTTTTATGAGAAATTTTTCGTTGACCCGATTTTTATGAATTATCCAAATGAGGTTTAATATTTAATCAATTCTTTGAAAATCTTCTTCTCTGAAACCACTGGGCCAATTGGAACCAAATTTGGTGTGGAAGGTCCCTAGGTGGGGTAGACTAAAGTTTGTACCAGGCGACCCCGCCCGACATCCAAGATGGCCGCTGTTACTATAAATAGCAAAAACACATAAATAGCCATTGCTGAGTCATTTGTTAACCGTTTTTGTTCAAATTTGAAATGTAGAGAGTAGATAGCGGGGCATTCAACATATGTTACGGGTTTTTATGAGAAAATTTTCGTTGACCTGATTTTTACGAATTATGCAAATGAGGTTTAATATTTAATCAATTCTTTGAAAATCTTCTCCTCTGAAACCACTGGGCCAATTGGAACCAAATTTGGTGTGGAAGGTCCCTAGGTGGGGTAGACCAAAGTTTGTACCAGGCGACCCCGCCCGACATCCAAGATGGCCGCTGTTATTATAAATAGCAAAAACACATAAATAGCCATTGCTGAGTCATTTTTTAACCGTTTTTGTTCAAATTTGAAATGTAGAGAGTAGATAGCGGGGCATTCAACATATGTAACGGGTTTTTATGAGAAATTTTTCATTGACCCGATTTTTACGAATTATGCAAATGAGGTGTAATATTTAATCAATTCTTTGAAAATCTTCTCCTCTGAAACCACTGGGCCAATTGGAACCAAATTTGGTGTGGAAGGTCCCTAGGTGGGGTAGACCAAAGATTTTACCAGGTGACCCTGCCAGACATCCAAGATGGCTGCTGTTACTATAAATAGCAAAAACCCACAAAGAGCCATTGCTTAGTCATTTTTTAACCGTTTTTGTTCAAATTTGAAATGTAGAGAGTAGATAGCGGGGCATTCAACAAATTTAAAGGGTTTTTATGAGAACTTTTTCGTTGACCCAATTCTCAAAAATTATGCTTAAGGTGTAATATTTAGTGAAATCTTTGAAAATTTTCTCCTCTGAAACCACTGGGCCAATTGGAATGAAATTTTGTGTGGAAGGTCCAAATGTCAGCCTGACTAAAGGTGGTACCAGGCAACCCGGCCTGACATCCAAGATGGCCGTCATAACTAAAAATAGAAAAAAAAAAAAGACCATTGTTGATCTTTTTTTCCACCAATTGAGCTCAAATTTTAAATATAGAAAGTATACTGTATGGGATTCAAAATATATAATATTCTTTCTGAGAAAATTTTTATTGACCCAATTTTCAAGAAATATGCAAATTAGGTGTAATATTTAGTAAAAATCTTTCCTCTAAAATCACTGGGCAAATTGGAACCAAACTTCCTGTGGAAGGTTCCTACATCTGCCTAAAAAAAGTTTGAACCAGTCTGAGATGCCTGTTGTTACTAGATATATATATATATATATATATATATATATATATATATATATATATATATATATATATATATATAGCCATTGTGGATCCATTCTAAGCTCAACTGGCTAAACCCAGCTGAGTTTATGGCATAGTGAAGCATGCCTGCATGTGTGTGTTGCAAAGTAGGCTTCATTGAAGCAAAAATGGTCATAAGCTAAATTTATTTCCCATCTTAAGCTGATGAACCAATTATGATAACCACATCACATTGTCTTAAAGGCACCACAGTGGCTGTGTGGTCTTAAACATTCGATGTTACAAATCACAGCACCTTTCACCCCTGACATTGTGCATTAATGCCAAGTGGGCTAGCACTTCATCTTTGAAAGTTTGTCAGTTAACTTGCTGCTTGGTCATGGTTTTCTCCTATAATCCAGTGTCCTCCATCATTTCCAAAATTGACAGTCTCCATATAAGTGAAATATTCTTGAGTTGAATGTTAAACAGCATTTCAATCAAAAACAAACATTGTCTTACATATGCAGCCAGTTGAGCATCACAGGCCCTATTGGGCCTCTTGTTGTGTATTTTAAAGTGATTGTCCACCTAACTTGCACAATTTCAAATATAGGACCATTTTTTATCTGGGTATATGGTACTTATAGTAACATGGTGCCACAGATGGACCTTAATGAAAGTTCTGGTGCCATTTTACACCCAGCTTATGTATTTTCCATGCTATCCAAACTAAAGTTTCTCTTTCATAATTGGTGAAAAAGATGTATACACAGGTATTCTTGCAATGAGTTGCTGTGTACCAAGTTCAAATTTATTTCTTGATCAACAGCTGATGTTCTGGGCAAGTGCGAGTTCTTATTGGTCTATATGTAACTGCATCAAGTCACATTATAATGTTATGTAGCTTTTTGCTGTTGAAAAAATGATAGATAGTCATCTGTGAGGTCAGCAGAGGATTCAGTAGAAGAGGTTTTCTTGAGATGGGAATAAATGAAAAAGGTGAATGTACGGTATTTACAATTTAATTGTTTCTTAAAGCTGCATTCAGTTTTCTAAAGAAAAAATTAAAACGGTGCTCATCTAATTAATGATGTTCCTAATGAACAATGTTACATTTGGTTCAACGATAAAAGCACGAATAAATACAGAAATAACAAGTGTTTACCCAGCGAGATGCAGCATTTAGGATCTAATATTAGAACAAGGTTACGTCATCAAAACGCTGGTCATTTAATCACAACTTTCAAAACGGTGAAATACGATAAATTAAACACAGAACTTCATTGGATTTGTCATTTGTGACTTATTAAGGGATACATAACACCAGTTCAAATATATCTGGATATTGATGAAGGAAAATCAATGCATTCTGTCCTGTTTCACCTTCGATTCTAGGGTTTTCCATACATTCATGTGCATGCTCCAAGCTTATAATTACCATCATACAACACTGACCAACTGGTCAGAGGATTCCGTTTATTTACAGCTAAACGAAATGAAATTTTAGAAAATGAATCTCACGGATCATGGTTAGAAGATATCTATTTTTAAAAATTTATATTTTTAGAAAATCAAAAAAAATTCAGAAAATTGAAAAACTACACGCAGTTTTTTACAAACACAAACTAGAATTGATGTGTCAATTATTCTGTTCACAAAAATACAAAATGTTAATAAATATAGGACATGGTTTCAATTAATTCCTAATTAAGACCACATTATACTTGTATAATAACATTTATATGTTGTTAAAATGTCAAGTAAAGAAAACCAATTAAAAATAACTATATCCTTGACTAATAATTAAACAAAAGCCCAAAAAAAAAAAAAAAAAACAAACAAACAAAAAACCAATATATTATATATACAATAATGTGCTAACAAAATTAAAATTATATTAATACATGTAAATTGATTACATTATTTCTGGTACTGCCATAAAACCTTTGTAAGACCTCTCTATATCATTTATTTCTTCATATTAAACTTAAAATAAATTCAATAAATATATATGTGACTTGAAAACTTCCAAAGATCCAATCCTGAGGAATAAGGTTAAAGCCTAATTGATGAATGAAAATAAATAAGTACACTAAATAGTGCACAGTTTTTATTATAATTTCAAATGTAACAAGTTCAAAAGTGGTTAGGAATCCATGAGGAGTGTATTTAAACTAAATTTTTATTTAGTACTTTTTTGCTTTTAGCTTTCTGTTCAGCTGCTTCAATTTCAGCTAGGCGTTCTTCCAATGCTTTGATTTTAAGGCCTCTTTTCTCATTAAAAATAATTAGTTTTTTTATATTATCTTTTTCACTTCCATCCATTGTCAACAATTCATCAAAGTCATTTGGCTCTCTGAATATGAAATAAATCATCATAATCACGAAACTTAATAAGATAATGGGTGTTTGATAAGGAGGTCTATCATCCAGTCTATTCATCTCCATTTGCAATCTTGATCCTGCAGCCTTGCTTGTTGAAAATTTCACAGGTTTTTCTTCATTTTCAATTTGTTTAAAAAGACATGCACTGTTGTGTAATGGTTTTCTGATGCTGAAAATAAAAATATATAGAAATATTGATTTAGAATAAACACCAAAACAAAAACAAAAAAACAAAGGTCATGCCCCTAAATGTAAACAACCCACAGGCGGTCAAGCACCAACACCTTTACATACTTGGGTAGCAAAGTAACATCAGATAATGGAGCAGAGAGTAACATCATGAGAGACTATCCAAGGCAAAAGCAGCATTTAACAACTTACATACTGTTTGAAGATCAAGCAAGTAAACAACAAGAACAAAGCTGAAACTATACAAAAACTACATTCTACCTATCCTTTTGTATGGATCAGAGTGTTTGAGAATGACAGAGAGCAACTTAAACAAGCTGTCAACATTCCATACAAAGTCCTTGAGAAGGATCTTAAGAATATTTTGGCCTAATACCATCTCAAATCAGGACCTTCTCAACAGGTGCTAGCAAGAGGACATAGCTACAATCATCATCAGAAGACCCTGGAAATGGCTTGGCCATGTACTTAGAAGGGACTCAAACAGCATCATAAAGAAAGCCCTCTCCTGGACATCAGAGTGAAAACGGAAGAGAGTGGAAGCTGAACTTAAAGAACAAACGGAAGCTAAGCACACTCTAAAAGCTAGCCAGTGTCAGAAAAGGATGGAGAACCCTCGTTAATGCCCTATACGCCAAAGGCGTCACAGGCAGTTAGTAAGTAATTGATTTAGAACCTGGATAAAGATATAAATGTATAATTATAAATTATTGATAGCCTTTTCAAAAATTTTAGAAACAGATGGTAGTACATGTATACTGATTACTTTTGTCTATTAGTAAGTTTTTTAGGGGGGGGGGGGGTGTTATGTTACCTTTTTTTTTAAAGCTTATCAGAAAAGGTTGCAGTTTGAACAGAAATATTTACTAATGGTGTGAAAAATTGTAATTGCTGGTTGAGCTAGTTTTACAAGTTTGGGAGTTATACCAACAAAACCTGAAGCTTCGCCAGTTTGAGTTTATTTACAAAACCTGAACAAATGTCTGTAAAACTAAATCCTACCTTGTTACTTTGATGTTTATTGATGATTTAAGCTGGGATGCTAATTATTTACATTAATGTTGGTTCACCAATATCCTTTGACAACATTTATTTACAAGAGGCCCACTGGGCTTGATACGCTCACCTGATAAATTATGTCCAAGTGCTTTAATTTCAAAATATAAATGACTCTTTGTATTTTATATGGTGGCACAGAGGTGACATGAAATATATTTTTCATATTACGTGCTCACCTATTACCCTTTATGTGCTCACGTATTAACCTATTACGTGCACACGTATTACCTTTTACGTGAGCATGTATTACCTATTACGTGCGCATGTATTACCTTTTACGGGCGCACGTAGTAACCAATATGTGCGCATGTATTACCTATTAGTAATATGTGTGCACTTAAAAGGTAATACGTGCACACATATTGGTTACTACGTGCACACTTAATAGGTAATACATGCGCACATATTGGTTACTATGTGCGCACGTAAAAGGTATTACGTGCACACGTAATAGGAAAAATATATTTCATGTCACGTCTGTGTCACCATAATTTTAACAGTTGCATACAAAAAAAAAAAAAAATAATAATAATAAAATTATAAAGTTCAGTTACAAAAATTAAACAAGAGGCCTGTGGGCCTTAACGCTCACCTGAGGATTTGGCCAACCTGAGGATATATCCAAAATCATTTGCAAAAATACATACAATATTCTTATATACATGCCTATACAAAAAGGTAATAATTTCCAAGATAATTAACAATTTCAGTCTTATGCAGCTATGACCTTGATCTTTGAATGTATGATCTTGAACCATATATCAAAATGATCGTCATGTCAATACTTACAACATTCTGAAATACATGTCTATTCAAAAAGTTTACAATTTTCAAGCTCATGCACAATTTTAGTTTTTATCCAAAAAAAAAAAAAAAAACATTTCAGGGGCAACAACTCCAACATGCATTATCATATAGTTACGAAACTTTGTAACTTTTTAGCTCACTTGAGCCTAAGGCTCAAGTGAGCTTTTCTGATCAAAATTTGTCTGTCGTCGTCGTCGTCGGCGTTGTCGTCGTCGTCGTCGTCCGCGGCGTAAACTTTTACATTTTCAACTTCTTTTCTAAAACTATGAGGTAGATTTCAATGAAACTTGGTCAGATGCATATATGGGCCAGTGCAATTCAGATTTGTTTGTGACGTTGTCATGGCTCCCAAAACTAGGTCAAGGTGACCCATGGTTCCAAAAAACTTAAAAAATCTTCTTCTCCGAAAGCGATGATGGGAGAAAAAATCTGATGTGATATTTGGCTTCTCTAGGGTCTTAAGCTTATAAATTGTTCATTTCGTGAAATTTGGTAAAAAATTAGGTTACGCGTTTTTGCGTTTAATTTTGAAAATTTCGTAAAATGGCTTCAAATTGTTATAACTTGACTATATGAATAGATATTGACATGGGGTTTTCAGTTTTGACTTTTTCTTGAAATAACCTTCAAAATGGGGTCAAGGTCAAAGTTCAAGGTCATGACCTAGTTTGTAATTTGTGCAGTTTTAGGCTTTTTTCTTCCAAATTATGAGATATATAATCTTAAAACATTGTTAAAATGTTTAGCAGGACAAAATGTAAAAAGGTACAAAGTTTCGTAACTGTATGATAATGCATGTAGGAGTTGTTGCCCCTGAAATGTTATTTTTTTGCTAAAAAAGACTAAAATTGTGCATTAGCTTGAAAACTATAAACTTTTTGTATAGGCATGTATTATAAAATATTGTAGGTATTGACATGACAAACATTTTGATATATGGCTCAAGGTCATACATTCAAAGGTCAAGGTCATAGGTGCATAAAAAGACTGAAATTGTTAATTATCTTGGAAACTATTAACTTTTTGTATTGGCATGTATATTAGATTATTGTAGGAATTGATATGGTGATCATTCTGATATAAGATTCAAGGTTTTACATTTGAATGTCAAGGTCATAGATGCATAAAAAGACCCAAATTGTTAATTATCTTGAAAACTATTAACTTTTTGCAAAGGTATATATACTAGAATTTTGTAGGTATTGATATGACAATCATTTTGATATGTGGCTCAAGGTGATACATTCAAAGGTCAAGGTCATAGGTGCATAAAAAGACTGAAATTGTTTATTATCTTGGAAACTATTAACTTTTTGTATGGCATGTATATTAGAATATTGTAGGAATTGATATGGTGATTATTTTGATATAAGATTCAAGGTCTTACGTTTAAAGGTCAAGGTCATAGATGCATAAAAAGACTCAAATTGTTAATTATCTTGAAAACTATTAACTTTTTTGTAGGAATGTATATTAGAATATTTTATGTATTTTTGCAAATGATTTTGGATATATCCTCAGGTTGGCCATGTCCTCAGGTGAGCGTTAAGGCCCATGGGCCTCTTGTTACATTTTGTCATGCTGAACATTCTAACAATGTTTGATATTATGTATCTCTTATAATTTTGAAGGAAATAGCATAAAACTGCACAAATTACAAACTAGGTTATGACCTTGAACTTTAACCTTGACCCCATTTCAAAGGTTATTTCAAGGAAAAGTCAAAACGAAAAACCCCATGTCATTTTCTATTCATATAGTCAAGTTATGATAATTTGACCCTAGAAAAGCCAAATATCAACTCAGATTTTTTCTCCCATCATCACTTTTGTAGAAGATTTTTTTAGATTTTTTTTATCCATAGGTCACCTTGACCTAGTTTTGGGAGCCATGACAACATCACGAACAAATCTAAATTGCACTAGTCTATATATGCATCTGACCAAGTTTCATTGAAATCTACCTTGTAGTTTCAGAGGAGAAATTGAAAATGTAAAAGTTTATGCCGTGGACAATGACAACGACGACAGACAAACTTTGATCAGAAAAGCTTACTTGAGCCTTTGGTTCAGGTGAGCTAAAAATAGCCAATAACATCAAAGTTCTCAAAACATCAATATTTCTGTGGAAACAATTTATTGTTTGAACTAAATAGTATTCGGGTAATTGTCAAAGAATGTCAATTCCACAATAAATTACATTTCAACTCTTACATGGATATCAATAGTTTTTGCTTTTTATTGTTATTATCCATTTAAAAAAGTTTTTAAGAAAATGGTAAAAAAAAAAAAAAAAAAGCTTAATTTATGAAAAATTAATTTCAGGGGCAACAATACTTACATGGATTATCATATAGTCATGAAACTTGCTCTCTTGTTATATTTTGTCATGTTGATCAATTTTGCAGTTTATTGTTATTATCCATCTATAATAGTTTTCAAGAAAATTGTCAAAAACAGTAAAATTTCTGAAAAAAAATCAGTTTCAGGGGCAACAACTCTATATTGATTAACATATAGTCATAAAACTTGCAATGTTGTGCTGAACATTTTTGCAATTTATTGTTATTAGCTATATAAAATAATCTTCAAGAAAATGATCAAAAACAATGAAATTTCTGAACAAGAGGCCCAATAGGGCCTGTGATGCTCAACTGGCTGCATATGTAAGACAATGTTTGTTTTTGATTGAAATGCTGTTTAACGTTCAACTCAAGAATATTTCACTTATATGGAGACTGTCAATTTTGGAAATGGTGGAGGACATTGGATTATAGGAGAAAACCACAACCAAGCAGCAAGTTTACTGACAAACTTTCAAAGATGAAGTGCTAGCCCACTTGGCATTAATGCACAATGTCAGGGGTGAAAGGTGCTGTGATTCGTAACATCGAATGTTTAAGACCACACAGCCACTGTGGTGCCTTTAAGACAATGTGATGTGGTTACCATAATTGGTTCATCAGCTTAAGATGGGAAATAAATTGAGCTTATGACCATTTTTGCTTCAATAAAGCCTACTTTGCAACACACACATGCAGGCATGCTTCACTATGCCATAAACTCAGCTTGGTTTAGCCAGTTGAGCTTAGAATAGATCCACAATGGCTTTTTTATATATATATATATATATATATATATATATATATATATATATCTAGTAACAACAGGCATCTTAGACTGGTTCAAACTTTTTTTAGGCCGATGTAGGAACCTTCCACAGGAAGTTTGATTTTAGAGGAAAAGATTTTACTAAATATTACACCTTAAGCATAATTCTTGAAAATTGGGTCAACGAAAAAGTTCTCATAAAAACCCTTTAAATATGTTGAATGCCCTGCTATCTACTCTCTACATTTCAAATTTGAACAAAAACGGTTAATAAATGACTCAGCAATGGCTGTTTATGGGTTTTTGCTATTAATAATAACAGCGGCCATCTTGGATGTCTGGCGGGGTCGCCTGGTACAAACTTTGGTCTACCCCACCAAGGGACCTTCCACATTAAATTTGGTTCCAATTGGCCCAGTGGTTTCAGAGGAGAAGATTTTCAAAGAATTGATTAAATATTACACCTCATTTGCATAATTCGTAAAAATCGGGTCAACGAAAAATTTCTCATAAAAACCCGTTACATATGTTGAATGCCCCGCTATCTACTCTCTACATTTCAAATTTGAACAAAAACGGTTAAAAAATGACTCAGCAATGGCTATTTATGTGTTTTTGCTATTTATAGTAACAGCGGCCATCTTGGATGTCGGGCTGGGTCGCCTGGTATAAACTTCGTTCTACCCCACCTAGGGACCTTCCACACCAAATTTGGTTCCAATTGGCCCAGTGGTTTCAGAGGAGAAGATTTTCAAAGAATTGATTAAATATTACACCTCATTTGCATAATTCGTAAAAATCGGGTCAACGAAAAATTTCTCATAAAAACCCGTTAAATATATTGAATGCCCCGCTATCTACTCTCTACATTTCAAATTTGAACAAAATCGGTTAAAAAATGACTCAGCAATGGCTATTTATGTGTTTTTGCTATTTATAGTAACAGCGGCCATCTTGGATGTCGGGCGGGGTCGCCTGGTACAAACTTTGGTCTACCCCACCTAGGGACCTTCCACACCAAATTTGGTTCCAATTGGCCCAGTGGTTTCAGAGGAGAAGATTTTCAAAGAATTGATTAAATATTACACCTCATTTGCATAATTCGTAAAAATCGGGTCAACGAAAAATTTCTCATAAAAACCCGTTACATATGTTGAATGCCCCGCTATCTACTCTCTACATTTCAAATTTGAACAAAATCGGTTAAAAATGACTCAGCAATGGCTATTTATGTGTTTTTGCTATTTATAGTAACAGCGGCCATCTTGGATGTCGGGCGGGGTCGCCTGGTACAAACTTTGTTCTACCCCACCTAGGGACCTTCCACACCAAATTTGGTTCCAATTCGGCCCAGTGGTTTCAGAGGAGAAGATTTTCAAAGAATTGATTAAATATTACACCTCATTTGCATAATTCGTAAAAATCGGGTCAACGAAAAATTTCTCATAAAAACCCGTTACATATGTTGAATGCCCCGCTATCTACTCTCTACATTTCAAATTTGAACAAAATCGGTTAAAAAATGACTCAGCAATGGCTATTTATGTGTTTTTGCTATTTATAGTAACAGCGGCCATCTTGGATGTCGGGCGGGGTCGCCTGGTACAAACTTTGGTCTACCCCACCTAGGGACCTTCCACACCAAATTTGGTTCCAATTGGCCCAGTGGTTTCAGAGGAGAAGATTTTCAAAGAATTGATTAAATATTACACCTCATTTGCATAATTCGTAAAAATCGGGTCAACGAAAAATTTCTCATAAAAACCCGTTACATATGTTGAATGCCCCGCTATCTACTCTCTACATTTCAAATTTGAACAAAATCGGTTAAAAAATGACTCAGCAATGGCTATTTATGTGTTTTTGCTATTTATAGTAACAGCGGCCATCTTGGATGTCGGGCGGGGTCGCCTGGTACAAACTTTGGTCTACCCCACCTAGGGACCTTCCACACCAAATTTGGTTCCAATTGGCCCAGTGGTTTCAGAGGAGAAGATTAAAGTTTACGCACGCACGCACGCACGCATGGACGCACGCAAAACCATGCCATAAGCTCAGCTGGCTTTAGCCAGTTGAGCTAAAAACAGAATGAGAGATTGTATAAATTCTATATTAAGCTGACAGGTAGATGTTCCTCTTTACAGATGCCATTTAAGACATGATTTACTATAATGCTTGTTGCAAAAATTAAATGATTTACTGTTAAGCTTGTTCCAAAAAGTCAATGATTTACTATAAAAGTCAATGATTTACTATAATGCTTGTTCCAAAAAGTCAATGATTACTATAATGCTTGTTCTAAAAAGTCAATGATTTACTATAATGCTTGTTCCAAAAAGTCAATGATTACTTTAATGCTTGTTCCAAAAAGTCAATGATTTACTATAATGCTTGTTCTAAAAAGTCAATGATTTACTATAATGCTTGTTCCCAAAAGTCAATGATTTACTATAATGCTTGTTCCAAAAAGTCAATGATTTACTATAATCAGTGTTTTCTCCAGAGTGCGTTTCTTGCGTTTTTGACGCAATTTTTTTATGAATGGCGCAACTTGGTTTTGCTGTTGCGTTATTTTTGACGCAACCATTTTTATGTAGATTGAAATCGGTTACTGTAAATTATAAAAGGTGACACGACTGAAAACGAAAGTACTGAGCGGAAATTCCGTAGTGTCGTACCAAATGATATCGTACCATATTACAGGAAGCTAAATATTGATAAGGGAACCTGGCTTTATTCTTAATCTTCGAAATGTTTGTATTGAACGCTTAATTTATAAAGTCATTATAAGCGCTCTTTGCATCGGATTACAAGAGAAGTCGAAACAATCTCGTTTGACAACGTTTTTGTCAAAGTCCTGTACGGAGCTCTGAACATGACCAGGCAGCATCTGGTAGTTACTTACTTGCCGACGACTCACAGTCAACTTTAAAAAGTTAATGTAAATCGAGATTTTAATAAAAATTGGTTAAACAGATTCTTTGATGATTTATGAAAATAATAAAATCATACGTAGAACAGGCATAACGGAAGGGATGGATAATAATAATGAATGATAATGGTCTGTTGACTTGACATTCAGTAATTTCTGTTTTGGGATACTGTCTCGATTTTACTGTTTCAAATATTACAGATATAGGTAGCATTTGGAATAAAACACTTAAACATTGACGCAGATTAGTACAGATCCTATAACACAATATTCCCTTTATTGTAAAATATCAAAAAAGTAATTTATATTCTAAAAATTTCATGACCCCCTCATTTTGAGAAATGACCCCCTCTTTTCATGTAAGGGGGTCATTGATGACCCCCTGTTTTAATAAGCTGGAGAAAACACTGTATAATGCTTGTTCCAAAAAGTTAATGATTAATTATAATGCTTGTTCCAAAAAGTCAAAGTGATTTACCATAAAATTCAATGATTTTCTATAATGCTTGTTCCAAAAAGTCAATGATTTACTATAATGCTTGTTCCAAAAAGTCAATGATTTACTATAAAAGTCAATGATTTTCTATAATGCTTGTTCCAAAAAGTTAATGATTAACTACAATGCTTGTTCCAAAAAGTCAACTATAATGCTTGTTCCAAAAAGTCAAAGTGATTTACTATAAAATTCAATGATTTTCTATAATGCTTGTTCCAAAAAGTCAATGATTTACTATAAAAGTCAATGATTTACTATAATGCTTGTTCCCAAAAGTCAATGATTTACTATAATGCTTGTTCCAAAAAGTCAATGATTTACTATAATGCTTGTTCCCAAAAGTCAATGATTTACTATAATGCTTGTTCCAAAAAGTCAATGATTTACTATAATGCTTGTTCCAAAAAGTTAATGATTAATTATAATGCTTGTTCCAAAAAGTCAAAGTGATTTACCATAAAATTCAATCATTTACTATAATGCTTGTTCCAAAAAGTCAATGATTTACTATAATGCTTGTTCCAAAAAGTTAATGATTAACTATAATGCTTGTTCCAAAAAGTCAATGATTTACTATAATGCTTGTTCCAAAAAGTTAACATTTACTATAATGCTTGTTCCAAAAAGTCAAAGTGATTACTTTATATTCACTGTTTTACTGATAAAAGTATAAACAATCTTACACATAATTTTGCTATGTTGCTTATACTCTCTTCTTCTACCATACTTCTTGGCTGTACAAAAGTAAGAGAGAATGAAAAAATTTTCTTTCCATCTTTTACAGTGAAATCATTAAACCATGAAGGCCAGTGGACGCTCACCAGATGTACACTCAGCTTGATTTTTGCAAACTGGAGCTTCTATTTTTAAAACAGATTTTTCCTATATTTTGAACTAGTGACCTACTTATTGACACCACATGATCACATATAAACTTGAGCTAGCTTTTGTCAGGAGGATGAATCTCAGCAAGTTTGATGAAGATTTGTCTAAAATTGAGCCCTCAGATATAACAGGGTTTTTATATAGATTGGCCTAGTGACCTATTTAATGACCCAACATGGCCAATATACAAACTTGAGCTAGCTTTTTTAAAGAGGATCATTCTGACAAAGTTTGGTGAAAACTGGACTAAAATTGGGGCCTCATAAGTGTTAGCAAGGTTTTTCTGGAATTTGACCTAGTGACCTACTAATTACAACAACATGGCCCATATACGATCTTGAGCTAGCTTTGGTCAAGAGGATCAATCTGACAATGTTTGAAGCACTTTAATTAGAGCCTCAGGAATGTTGACAAGGTTTATCTATTATCTGACCTAGTGACCTACTTATTGACCCAACACAGCCCATATATGGATTTGAGCTAGCTGTTGTGAAGAGGATCAATCTTACAATGTTTGATGAAGATTGCACTTAAATTAGGTCCTCAGGAGTGTTAACAAAGTTTTTCAATTATTTGACCTAGTGACCTACTAATTGACTCAACATGGCCCAAATACAAACTTGAGCTAGTTTTTGTCAAGAGGATCAATCTAACAATGTTTGATGAAGATTGCACTGAAATTATGGCCTCAGGAATGTTAACAAAGTTTTTCTATTATTTGACCTAATGACCTACTTATTGACCCAACACAGCCCATATAAGGATTTGAGCTAGCTGTGGTGAAGAGGATCAATCTGACAATGTTTGATGAAGATTGCACTCAAATTAGGGCCTCAGGAGTGTTAACAAGTTTTTTCTATTATTTGACCTAATGACCTACTTATTGACTCAACACAGCCCATATACGGATTTAAGCTAGCTGTTGTGAAGAGGATCAATCTGACAATGTTTGATGAAGATTGCACTCAAATTAGAGCCTCAGGAGTGTTAACAAGGTTTTTTCAATTATTTGACCTAGTGACCTACTTATTGATCCAACATGGCCCATAAATAAACTTGAGCTAGTTTTCGACATGAGGATCATTCTGAGCAAGTTTGATTGCATTCATATGGTGGCCTCAGGAATGTTAACAATAAAAAGTGGATGCATGATGCATGTCACACAATGCATATTGAATGATGGAGAACACAATGGACAATGACCCATCACAATAGCTCACTTGAGCACTTTGTGCTCAGGTGAGCTAAATAAAAGTTTTAAAATCTAGTAGTCAAAATAATTTCACTTAAAATTAAATTGGACATTATGATTGAAAAAGAAAAATGTTTCCTTTTGCAATGATTTTTCTGTAAGCAGTGAGATATATTTTTTTCATAAAGCTGACAATGACACTGGGTACCAGTTTATATGGTCTTAAATAAATCCAGCCATTGACTTTTATTGCTAAATGCTGAGTGCTTACTTGAAGACTTCAATGACTACAGATTCAAAGCTTCAGTTCTGTAACTGCTACCATTTTACAGATCAAGTGGTTTAATGTAACTTTTAATTTAGCACTAAAGCCTACCACTTCCCATATGCTATAAAAAGTAATGCATATGACAATTTCATTTGCATAGAAACATATGTATGTACTTAAGCAGCTGTCAGTTTCACAGAAAAAGTGGTCCAGATACATTATATCCACAAATGTTTTCCATAAAGTTACTTACCATTTCTTCAGCAACGCCTCCCTCTGTAAAAGATATTGTACTACAAAATTATAATGATTATTATAGAAAAAAAAGCTTTTGATGGTTGACTTAAAAGAAAAAGTAATTTATAGTTTTCAAAAAAGACAAATATGCCATGAAGCAAGCCAAGAGTGGTCAGCAGTTAGCAGTCATTGTTCTATCAAGTAAATTTAACCATAGCAGTCTTATTCTATCCACTGGATTTAACCATAGCAGCCAATGATCAATCAAGAAGATTAACAACACAATCAGTTGTTCTACTAAGTGAGTTTAACTACCACTGTGACAGCATTGATCATCTGAATCAATTGTTTATCAAATGGATTTAATCACAGCATTGATTTTTTAAGTGGACATAACCATAGCAGTCATTGACATATCAAGTAGACGGAACAACAGAATCAACAGTTTTATCAAGAGAATTTCATCTCAGTATTGATTTATTTTGTTAAGTGAACTTAACCAAAGTAATTATTGTTTTATCAAGTTGATTGGATCACCGCTATTATTATCCTATCAAGTAGATTAAAAACAGTATCAATTGTTTTATCAAGGCAATTTAATTACAGCATTGATTGTTTATCAAGTGGACTTAACTACAGCAATGATTGTTAATGAAAGTGGACTTAACCAAAGCAGTGACTGTTCTATCAAGGGAATTAATCCAAAGCATTCATTAGTCTATCAAATGGACTTAACCATATAAGTCATTGTTCTATCAAATGAATTCATCCATAGCAGTCATTGTTCTATCAAATGGACTTAACCATATAGGTCATTGTTCTATTAAATGAATTCAACCATAGCAGTCATTGTTCTATCAAATGGACTTAACCATATCAGTCATTGTTCTATCAAATAAATTCATCCATAGCAGTCATTGTTCTATTAAATGAATTCATCCATAGCAGTCATTGTTCTATCAAATGAATTCAACCACAGCAGTCGTTCTTTTTTTTTTTTTTTTTGCTTTTCATTGCATTGGTGGTACAGTTGCTTTGAAAAAATGTCCGACACCTCAGGCAAAGTTTTACATAGCCCTGCTTTGAACATATATGACCTCGAACCATATATGATTGTCATGTCAATACCTACAATATTCTAATATACATGCCTATGCATGAAATTAATAGCTTTTAACACAAGAGGCCCATGGGCCTTAACGCTTACCTGAGGATATGTTCAAAATTGTTTGCAAAGTGCAATAGACAAAATATTCAGTACAGAAACTTTACAAGTTTTCTCAAGTTTAGAACTGCCACAAAACTAAATCAGAAATATATCCAGTAACATTTTGTTTATAGGTAGCTTATATAATATGCATGAAGTAACTGTAGTGCAATGAATAATTTCCAAAACATTAACAAATTTCAGTATACTTATGCAACTATGTCCTTGAACTTTGTCAATACCTGCCATATTCTAATATACATGCCTATACAAAATGTTAGTAGTTTTCAAAGATAATTAGCAATTTAAGGCTTCTTTTGCAGCTGTGACCTTGACCTTTCAACATGACCTTGAACCATACATCAAAATGATCGCCATTTCAATACCTACAGTATTCTATTATACATGCCTATACAAAAAGTTAATAAGTTTTCAAGATAATTAGCAAATAAAGTCTTCTTTTGCAGCTGAAACCTTGACCTTTCAACATATGACATTGAACCATATATCAAAAATGATTGCCATGTCAATACCTACAATATTCTAATAACCATGCCTATACAAAAATTTCATAGTTTTCAAGATATTTGGCAATTTAAGTCTTCTTTGCAACTGTGACCTTAACCTTACAACATTTGACCTTGAACCATATATTAAAATGATCGCTGTCGCAATACCTTCAATATTCTAATATACATGCCTATACAAAAAGTTAAAAGTTTTCAAGATAATTAGTAATTTAAGTCTTCTTTTGAAGCTGTGACCTTGACCTTTCAACAAATGACCTTGTACCATATATCAAAATAATCATCATGTCAATACCTATAATATTCTAATATACAAGCCTACATGGTTTTCAAGATATAGTGACAAATATATAATTTTTAGCAATTTCCCCACTCATTACCTTACCATTTCCCCATTTTGAGCCCCATGGCTATTATTAATTTTGTGCAAATCTGAAAATAGATAACCTAAGGATGTTATAAATGAAAATACTAAGGTATATCTCTTGTAGATTCTATGGAGAAGATTTTTAAATTTTTTCACTATTTCCCCCTTATGAGGCTCCAAGGAGACATAACTCCTTCATTTGTGCAAATCTGAAAATAGATGACCTAAGGATGTTATAAATGAAATAACTAAGGTATGTGTCTTGCAGATTCAGAGGATTCTAGGCATGATGGTAACCAAGTTTCGTTAAATTTGGCCCAGTGGTTTTGGAGAAGATTAAAATGTTAAAAGTTTACAGACGACGGACACTGGACGGCGGACAAATTACCATCACAATAGCTGACCTTGAGCAGTTTCTCAGGTGAGCTAAAAATCCTGATACAATATGTGTACCAGTTGACCATGAGTGAGTTGTTTTAAGATTCAAAACAAAAAAATAAAAAATAAAATTTAAAAAAAAAATCCTCAACACTTATCTTGTCAAAATCGCCAAAATTTTTTAGCCTTGCTAAAATAACCCACCGTATGGTATATAACTGTCATCAGGTCCCTGATTCATGAGTAATGGAGTGAACAGAAAAAATGGTAACATACCAAAAGACTGTGCTTGTACAAAAGTGACCATTGTCACTGGCATAAAAAACAAATACATTTTTAGTCAGTTACATTAGATCACTCTTTGCACTTAACCATGTTAAAGAAAACATTTGTGTTTTTAGTGGCTATTCAACATTAAACCATAATTTGCATGGTCGTATCTATGTGCTGTTTGGCCTGGACTCTTAACCTTTTAAACAAGACTCAAAAAAATCAAAGCACCGGAGGTGCCGTACGAACAGAGAGCATGGAAATGCAAGAGGCTTTGAAAGTGAGTGTAGGTAGTATTACAATCTGTCTTATCCCATTCCATTGCTATGCGAGCAAGGTTGTAAAACACCATATGGAAGGGGAGTAAGAATTCATGACTGGAAAAGTGTCCATTATATTTTTTGTATTAGTGTTGGCAAATTACCACATTCAGAAGAGCCTGTGCTGAAGCAAGGTCCTTTCACATTCCAAGCATTTCTCCAAGAAAAGACAAAAACGTTCATACGTAACATTTTTAATTAATTACACTAACAGAAAGATGTTTTTATGGTGTCATCAATCGTTATATTTCTCAATAACGACAAAACGGTTCCGGGACATTTCGGCCCATAAAAAAACGGACCATGACAATATCGGCCTATAGCCAAATCGGCCTATAACAAAATCGGCCCATGAAATAAATGCCTTTATCAAAGATTGCTACTCATTTCGTTTATTTGCATTGTTGTGCATAAACATGTGTTAGTATTATTATGCTTTGAAACATGTAAATTTCAGTAAGTTTATTCAAAGCAATACAAGAATTAATTCAAATTATCATTTCTAATCAAGTCTACCACTAATCTATTAAAACTCAAATAAAAGATTATATATATGTCTCATTTTTTTTTAAAATGAATAATTTAAAGACAGGAAGGTGTACCTATACTTTGTTTTAATCTTAAATAGATAATCTTAATTATAATCTTAATTTCATATTTGTATTATTATGATGCTTTCTTTTATTACATGTAGTGTGTAAAGATAAATAACCATAAGAATGAATTGAAAAGAAAGATCCTTTTCTTGTAAATATAATTTGTCTTTAAAAATCCTGATACTTTAGTGTTTTTACATAATTGTAGATTGATACAAGTTACATTCAAACTGTCTTTCTTCTACGCTATCTGCACGAACTAGTTTAGATCGATCAGAATCGACGAGTCTTACAGTCATGAGTAACTCTGACTAAAACATTTGTGAACGGAGTGTGTGCATCATTTATAGGTTGATCTAATATGAAATAAAAAATAATAATTTCTTTTAAAAATAAAACTAAAACCAAGACATAAGTCATGACAAAGTTGTCCAAATTTAGGTGTATTAAATATTTTGAATATATTTTATTATGGGCCGATATTGTCATAGGCCGATATTGTTATAGGCCGAAATGTCCCGTAGCGCGACAAAACAACTACAAATGATGGTTGCAAAAAACTGTTTATGCCGCGAATCAAGGACCATCGCGAATTTAGGACCGACGACGATATACAAAATACACGCCACCTACCGAGGATTTACCCTAAAGCTTTCCATGTCAACTTCTAGAGTACATCTTGCACAATCGACAGGAACTCGTGAAATCTCTCAGCAATAGCTTTTTTGGTCGATTTCACAATGCTGCTCTCAAAATCGTGTATATCATTTTTACGCTACGTCGACAAAATTAAAATGTAAACATGTCTACATCAGATATGGGTCAAATTTTGTTGGGGCTTCAAGGAGGGGATGGGAAGGGAAACGAATGAAAACAAATACATTCCTATAAACATGACATTTGCTATCGTGCATGTAAGACATGATTTCTTTACAGCACTTTCCGCAACCTATACTTTTACTTACACGCTCAAACTTCGGGTAATGTTAAAAAAATATTGCTTTATTTACTGTGGTTCACTCTTCTCGGCAAAACGCATGCTACCAAGAAATGACACGTCATATAATTCATCCAATCAAAAGAGACCGTTTAAATTATGGGATATCCGAGGAAATGTTGCGAAAATAGGTCTTTGTTTACATAAACTGTTCATGTATTCTTCCGCTGCGCCGCATTGTATCCTTTCCACCAAAAGTTTCTCCACAGAATCCATGTATAAATTTTATTTTCAATACCACATACATTCATCATTGTGCGGTTACCCTCAGCACGTACTTATCACCCGCAAACTACCGTACTATATTCCACATATATTGCCCAAGGATTTGACATAGCGGTGACATAGCCTGTCCGATTTAAAAAAAAATTGAATTTCTTCACTGACATTAGGAAAAATGTTTCGTTTAACATTTCCCTGTTTTGGGTTTACTTGCCCCCATCTATGAACATCTCTGTCACCCTGTATCCCTATCCCATTTTAAAGATATCTACGATTTCCTTGCCAAATGCTTGCGACGTACGTGACAATACATCACAGAGATTCCTCTCTGTTCGTAAAAAAAAAACAAACAAAAAAATTTTTAAAAATAATTACCTCGTCTTCTTAATGCTCTAATTGGTTCACCATCCCCAAACAAACCAAACTACAATGGAAAGGTATTTGTATAAGAAAATCGAGGCAAATACTCTGTCTCAAATCTGAAAAAAAACACTGGAGATACAAGTATATTAAAAAGCAGACTCTCAACTAAGCTAGAGTTTATATTCTTGCACCCCACATAGAAATTTCCATATAAAGAGCGGTGCAAGATATTTCAATCTTGGAATCAGAGGTGTATCAATACTTTGAGAAGTGCTTTAAATAAATCCAAGAATCTGGCATACCTTTGCACAAACAAATAAATGGAACAGGTAATACTCTAGTTTAAATTTAAAATGTAATTTTAAAAACTTTTTTTCTGAATCAATAACAAGTTTATTTCATATTACATTAATTTTTATATGACTTAATTTTTATATGATGTAATGTTAATATGAATTATGACGTCACGCTTGTTCCTGTCTTTTGTACACACTCTACTTCCATCATATGTTGAATTTTTATTTTTAATAGAACTTGTATATTTTGTGGTGCAAGAAATAGAATCAATCACTACTTATGGTATCAGATAGGGAAATCTCAACCCTTGTTCTAATATATCTGGTCCAGAACTTGGCAAGCCTTGTTCTGGATCAGATATATTAGAACTCTGGTTGAGATTTCCCTATCTGGCACCACAAGCAGTGATAGATTCTATTATTTCTTTACCAACTAAGTGGAGTGGAGTTGAGTAATTGTGTTTTACCTCCCAGTTAAGATTCTTTCACTTATATTAAAGCAGTCAATTTTTGGATGGTGGAGAAATCAAGAATGCCTGGAAAAACACTGAAATTTGGCAAGCTAACTGACAAACTTTCTACCACTAGAATCTTTACACCTGTGGTATTCAAACATAGACCAAGAAGTATCACTTGAGTTCAAGTTTATATTTCTGTAACAACTAAGCTAGAGTTTATACAGTCAAACTTCGATTATTCAAAGTTAAATGGTCCCAATTTTACGTTTGAAAAATCATGGGATTCAAATAAGTAAATTTGGAACTTCAAACTTTCGTCCAACATATGTTATATAAAACACAACAGTGCATGTTGCACATTGGAAGTGTTTTATCGGTGTCAGTTTATTATGATGACCTATCATGATCAGTTGTAAAAAACAGACATTATAATTTTGTTTCACCAAAAATCAAAATTTAATATCATCTGATATAAAATTTTTAATATGCATGGTAAAACATATATTATGATACAAAATAAGAACTGTCATCCAGCGGGAAGATTTTTAGTCAGAAATTATAGTGCAGGACAGAACGGACCTACCAAGAACTTTGAATAACCTAAGATATTCAAATTATTAAAGTTGGAATAACAGAAGTTCGACTGTATCTCTTTATCAACTGAGCTAGAATTTATATTTCTCTATTAGCTGTTGGAGTTTTAACTTTAGATATCAACAAAGTTAAAATTAATATTTTTCTTTCAATTGAACTAGGAATATATTTTCTACCAAATGAGTAGAGTTGTTTTTACAAGTTCAGACATTTCTACTTCTGTTAAATCTTACTTCTAGATCTTCATCTTCTTCATCTGATTCTTCTTCATAGGTGCCAACTGACAGCACAGCCCTGCGTTTAGGACAACTACCTATACATGTTGACATTAAATCTTCATGTTCTTCACTTCCTTCAGAAAAATATTCTGATAAGAAATGAAAATATAATGAATTATGACAAGAATTTTCAACAATAGCGTTGTTCACATGCAAACTTTGCGCAATCAAAAACTTACATGCCTATGCTAATAATTAGTCTTAATCTCCACATGTTCTCTTTACATATTTCACAGTGCATTTCAAGTGATTGCCATGGGGCTTAAATATAGCTGTTTCAACTATTTAGCTTAATTGTGCTGTACAGAACAAGAGGCCCATGGGCCTTAACGCTCACCTGAGGATATGGCCAAAATCATTGGCAAAAATACATACAATATTCTAACATACATGCCTATACAAAAGGTTAAATAGTTTCCAAGATAATTAACAATTTCAGGCTTTTTATGCACATATGACCTTGACCTTTGAACGTATGACCTTGAGTCATATTTCAAAATGATTGTCATGTCAATACCTACAATATTCTGATATATATGTCTAAACAAAAAGTTTATAGTTTCCAAGTACAATTTCAGGCTTTTTATGCACCTATGACCTTGACCCTTGAACATATGACCTTGAGTCACATATCAAAATGATCGTCATGTCCATCTTTACAATATTCTAATATATATGCCTACAATATTCTGATATATATGTCTATACAAAAAGTTAATAGTTTCCAAGATAATAAACAATTTCAGGCTTTTTATGCACCTATGAACTTGACCTTTGAATGTATGACCTTCAGTCATATATCAAAATGATCGTCATGTCAATACCTACAATATACTGATATATATGTCTATACAAAAAGTTAATAGTTTCCAAGATAATTAACAATTTCAGGCTTTTTATGCACCTATGACCTTGACCTTTGAATGTATGACCTTGAGTCATATATCAAAATGATAGTCATGTCAATACCTATAATATTCTGATATATATGTCTATACAAAAAGTTAACAGTTTTCAAGATAATTAACCATTTGAGTCTTTTATGCACCTATGACCTTGACCTTTGAACGTATGACCTTGAGTCATACATCAAATGATCGTCATGTCAATACCTACAATATTCTGATATATATGTCTATACAAAAAGTTAACAGTTTTCAAGATAATTAACAATTTGAGTCTTTTTATGCACCTATGACCTTGACCTTTGAATGTATGGCCTGGAGTCATATATCAAAATGATTGTCATGTCAATACCTACAATATTCTGATATATATGTCTATACAAAAAGTTAACAGTTTTCAAGATAATTACAATTTGAGTCTTTTTATGCACCTATGACCTTGACCTTTGAACATATGACCTTGAGTCATATATCAAAATGATCGTCATGTCAATACCTACAATATTCTAATATATGCCTTTGCAAAAAGTTAATAGTTTTCAAGCTAATGCAGAATTTTAGTTTTTATAAGCAAAAAATAACATTTCAGGGGCAACAACTCCTATATGCATTATCATATAGTTACGAAACTTTGTATCTTTTTACATTTTGTCATTCTGAAAATTTTCACAATGTTTTGATATTATATATCCTTAAAATGTTTGAAAAAAATAGCCTAAAACTGCAAATTACAAACTAGGTCATGACCTTGAACTTTGACCTTGACCCCATTTTGAAGGTTATTTTAAGAAAAAGTCAAAACTGAAAACCCCATGTCATTATCTGTTCAAATAGTCAAGTTATAACAATTTGAAGCCATTTTACGAAATTTTTAAAATTAAACGCAAAAACGCGGTAACCATTTTTCGACCAAATTTCACAAAATGAACAAAATATAGGCTTAAGACCCTAGAGAAGCCAAATATCACATCAGAATTTTTCTCCCATCATCGGTTTCGGAGAAGAAGATTTTTTAAGATTTTTGGACCCCTAGGTCACCTTGACCTAGTTTTGGTAGCCATGGCAACGCCATGAACAAATCTGAATTGCACCGGCCCATATATGCTTCTGACCAAGTATCATTGAAATCTGTCCAGCAGTTTTGGAGGAGAAGTCAAAAATAGGTGTTAATGATGCACACACGCATGCACATACACACGCCGCGCCATGCCATAAGCTCACATGACCTTTCGGTCAGGTGAGCTAAAAATGAAGTTTTCCATTAGCTAGTCAAGTTCATTTATAAATATCTAAACTGCATGTGGTAACATATGTACAATGGATAATTCCCAGATAATTACCCATTTCGGTATACTTATGCAGCTTTATATGACCTTCACCTTTCAACCCATAACCTAAAACCTATATTAAAATTACTGTACCAGTAATATCAATACCGACAATATCTAATATATGTACCTATACAAAAACTTAATAGTTTTCAAGACAATTTACAATTCTAGTATTCTGTGCAGCTAT
>JARBDR010000179.1:0-30004 GCA_029721355.1 Tegillarca granosa
AAGTTTTATGGAAGACACCATCAACTCCTAGACAAATATGGGATTTCTATCTTTCAGATGAGTGTAGATATGGATTTGTCATAGAGCTTTGGTTCGTTTTCTGATACTCCAGGATTTGACCACTGAATTGACCATTGGCAACACGACGGTTGTGTTGCAACAGGAAGGAACTGCTAACTCTTCCAGAGCACCTGAGTTCACTCTCTTTACGACTTGAGTTCGCATTGTCACTTGATGTTCAGTTGGGTTTTTTTTTTGTGCTTTGTGTTTTCTGTTTATTGTGCTGTTTCTGTTTCGTGTTTGCTGGTTTTGGACTTTAGGCTTAGGAATGCCCCATCGGTGCCTCTTTGCTTCCTTGACTAACCATAAAATTCTAATTGCAGGTAAATGTACAGTACAAGTGTATTTAAAAAAGAATTCATGGTGAAATAAAGGTGAGAGAGCGTACAAAAGTGTGGCCACACTTAGCATTTCTATATCCCTGCTGCACATTGCAACTTGGCAATAATATAGATTTAGGCCCAAAACTCGCTAATTATAAATCCAGGAACAATATTAAGTGAAACACATTTACCACTACTGTTTTTCATATTTTGTATTATATTTAATGGTCATTGACTTGAATTTAAAAAAAAACATTTTGAATCCTTATTTAATTGTTACTGACATTCATACTGGCTTAACTTGCCTTTTATTAAAATTGCTGTTTGTTTATAAATCTAGTTTTAAAAATGAATGAAAACAACTCCTGAATTAAACCTTTGATATTTACCTAGAACTAGAACTTCTGGCTTCACCAACTACTTTAAGCTGATCAGTTGAACTAAAACTTCTGGCTTCACCAATGCTGGAACTTCTGGCTTCAACAACTACTATAGGCTGATCAGTTGCACTAGAACTTCTGGCTTCAACAGCTACTATAGGCTGATCAGCTGCACTAGAACTTCTGGCTTCACCAACTACTATAGGCTGATCAGTTGCACTAGAACTTCTGGTTTCACCAACTACTATAGGCTGATCAGCTGCACTAGAACTTATGGTTTCACTGACTACTTTGGGTTGGCGCTGCTCAGCTGCAGTTACTTTAATCATTGACTTGGATTTACCTAAATATATATCAAAAGTAATTGAACTTTTAATAGGCAAAAGATTGAAACGAACTCCATTTAACTACCATATAGTGGGTCATTTTGCAAATGTTAAATTTGGTAACTGACACAAAATACATTTTGTACATGTAGCTATCTAAAAAAATATTGGATTCTGGGGCCACATTTAACCCCAAATACAATACCAACATTTTATAACACTTGGTTTACAAACATTTACTCGAGTTATCACACAGAGACCAAATGTCCCCAGACGACAATGATGATGACATTGCCATAACATTATACAATTGCAAAATTTTTGTGGTTGAATAAAAAAGTAAATAAAAATCCCTCAGTGTCTGAAATTGCATTTAAACATTTTACTGCAGTTCATACTTTTAAAGCATGTTCATGCTTAATAATCATGAATTTAACAGTTAACAAACTGCGAATTAAGATGTAAGACAGAGCTAGTGATACATCCTGTTGAAGAAAAGGAAAATTTACAATTGGGAATGAAAAGTTATCATGTTTATTATATACCTTAGTGTGTAATTAACAATTTGAAATAAAAAGTAAAAAAATTGCCACCTCCCACTTCTATTTTTGTCAATTTCTCATTTCAGTGATGAAAAACTGTCCAATGCAGTGTGCGAAATTCATGGTAGACCTATAGCCCATGGCTATGATAAATTCAGCTGGGCTATGAAGAATTTAAAAAACTTCTAACTTTTGTCACACATCTGTACAAGAAATTCATTCAAATGATTATGCACGGTAATATTCGGATATAATTAAAATGAAACAGCACATTCATGTACACGTATACCAAAAAGTCTTTTTGTTCAAAATTATAAAATTATTATAATATTAAAACATACCGTCATCATCACTATCAGAAGTGTAACAAAATTTTAGTGGGTACTCATTATTTTTTTTCTTTTTAGCCTGCAATTTTGACCTGTCATCTGAAAAAAAAAAGGCATGAAAGCAATTGATTTAATTTGAAATGCACATGCATCTTCAAAGTCATAATCTAAAATATGCTACAGTTGTTGTATTTATAGATTCAACAAAGATATTGATCAACTTATAGCTACCAAGACGGTGTGCTCACATTTAGGCAATGCCTATATCATTTAGCCCACCTAAAATGGGAAAAATTCAATGTAAACCGGAGGTCAATTCATGTAGCAAAACCAATTTACAGACTGAAAATCACCCTATTCTTTGATTGGTTGATATTGTATGACAATCAATGATCAATGGATACCATGACAACATGTTATCATAATCTTGCATATCAAGGCTCACCAAACCAGGCCAATTGAGCGAAAAAGTCGCCCTGAATAGTCCCATTTCGCCCTCTTAATAGTTAATGTCACAGGGAGAAGTTCAAGTCGCCCTGTAAAATCATGGTTGTCGCCGATATTTCCCATTTCTTTTGTGGCGGGCCGGGCTTGATAGGTGGCCCGGTAGCTCAGTGGGTAGAGCGTCCTGATAGTATTGGGAAGGTCCCGGGTTCGAGTCCCTGTTTGGCCGCTGCATTTTTCCCCTTTCCTGTTACACTTTTAATAAGTGTCAAGATGTTTATTTGGTCATTTCCATTTCAGCTGTCCACAAGCTAATTAACAACCTGTCATGACATCCTGTCACTGTTAATTACCCGAGACTAAAGGTTAATCTCTTGTAGATTAACCAATTATCGTCCAAGCACGACGGTGATTGATAGGGGTAATTAATATAAAGCAATATAATTAATTTTAATTATTTAAAAAATATGATTTTTAATTTTTATTATTTAAAAATATAATTTATAATTTTTATTATTTAAGAAATATACTTTACATTGTAAAATAAATAAAATTTCTTTTTTTAAAAAAAGGCAGCCTGTGAAAAATTTATTTAATATTTCTTCATAATTTTAATGTATTAAAAACAGAAACGAAAAGCATAAGAAAATGAAAAAGCAAAATTATTATTATTATTATAAATTTAGCTTACATTATTAATGTATTCATGATTACGGCACTTTAAGGAAAATGTTAGAGGAAAAAAGGTGTTTCATCTTTCGGTAGTTGATTCATAATGAAACACGAAGTGAGCATGCGCACTTAATGAAATATGGCGGCTCGGCAAATATCTTAATATTTATTTAAAAAATGAATATAAAGCACATATATCTTCTATAAAGTTGATTGAATTTTATTTTAAACGGTGTTATATATTGCTAGAAACCATAATTCAACTGAAAAACCCCAAAAGAAGGAAAATAATACCGCTTTATATTGCTTTATATTATATTATTACCCCTACCCCGACGGTGATTGTCGGCTTCTGTACAAAACCTGTTAATTATTTGGGGGCCACTCCAAGTCATCGACTGGCTTCCTGATTGGTAAAAACTTCATCATAAGGGGAAATGTCAACAGAATTAAATAATTAGTCACAAATGAGTCTTTTAAAATTAAAATTGTTGTACTGTTACCAACGAGATATCGAATGTTGCGTTTGTGACTGTGTGCAGTGTCCATGAACTTACCACTGATCTCCGATATCCTAGCTTTGTATGGTTTCTTCTGGAATAATGCAGTCACACATTCGCCTTCAAAATAACACTTCAAAGGTTTTCTTGGATGTTTGATGTCGCTCAACTTGATAATACTGGTGAATTTATCCTCCCAGTGCATTATTGCGAAAAACGTGTCTTCTTGGAGTTCCATTTTGGCGCGTTTTGAAGTGCCGCAGCTAAACCAATAGAAATCTCGGATGCTGATGCTGACAACAATAGGCCATAGTTTGCACTTCGTTACGCCGAACTTACGGTTTACCGATTGTTACTGCGGTATGAATTTATTTCTTTTATTTATATCATTTGGTCCTGTAAATTTGATTTATTATATTATTGGAGCCTAAAAAAATCTTGATTTTTTTTTCTAACCCGGAATTAAAAATATTTTGAAAACTTTAGGAATTCGCACCCGGGCATCTTTCACTTCAGACACTGAAACTGGTTATGGTTATGGTCTCCTGAAAATATCTGAAGAGTTTACCATGGCAAACTCGAACAAGTACGACAATTTTTGCCAGGAGGAAGGAAACTTTGTGTGTTTGATATGTAACACATCTCTATCGTCCAAGCAAAGAATATTGTCACATCTTCACACAATACATGGAATGAGTAAGACTTCATAAATATTAAACACCCCCTCCCCCACGGTAAACAAGTGGAAATCGGCACCTGGTTAATTCGGCACCCGCACAATATAGTCATATCGGCACCTAGTGAAATTGGTACCTGGTCAAATCGGTCAAAATGGTCTTTGAAGTTAGCGGGAATTACAACATCCAAGCTAGCTTGCATATTGAGAAAATTTTGGAAATAAAATGGCAAAGTTATGGGTCCTTATTATCATATTCAAAATGTCAGATAACATTGATAACTTTATCAAGCGTTGAAGTAAAGTAAGGCAAGACAAGAAGGTTTAGAATGTGATGTTTGTTGGAATGACCAGGTGCCGGAATGACTATTACAGGTGCAAAATAACAGGTGCCGATTTGACTAGTATCCCCCCCCCCCCCCCCCCCCCCCCAATGGGGGGGGGGTGGGGGTGGGGGGTGAGAGGAGAGTTTGTGACTTACCATATGATTTAAAGTGACCTGCGACATTCATATTATTGGATTAATAAATTTTAACCTTAAGTGACCAGTCTCATTGCTTAAATTGACCTGAGGTCATACTTAAACAAACCCTGTGATCTGAAGGAGCCCCATTCATACTGGGAATAATATACGCAGGGAGTAGTATGATCTCTAAATAAGATCCATATTAGATCCATAAATAACAGTGCCGCCCTCTTAGATTTTTATCAAATCGTTGTTTAGAGATTGTACAGATAACTTTAAAAATTTTAAAGAAATGTGTGGAGGAATGGAAATCTACAAAATAGAAAAAAAGAAATATGAAATAACAACGGTTTGTGAAAAGTTAGAAGTTGGTATGTACATTTAGGAAAAAATTTGGGGAGAAAAGTTTGTTTTTGGTCGATTATTGCATGACATTATTGGTACAATATCTTATCAGAAATCTTCATGTGAAGTTGCAGAAAGTTTCATGGCGTTTTCACTTATAATGGTATGGGTACCCAGTTCCACATTTAGGCACCATTTTTTAGTACCATGCCAATATATGGACGACAGACAGACAGCATTTGCTTACCATAATATGTTTTGTGAAAATATAAAAATAAGATAATATGGTACATATAATAACAGAACAAATAGCTCACAATTTTTCAGGCTGTGTTTTTTTCTTTTATTTTAGCTCCAGTTAGGAGGGAAAAAAAAACGGTATCTGAAGATGAACTTACTTCCGTCCCACGTTCAAGCATTGTACAGATGGAAAAAACAAAAAGGCTTAAAGATCCCTTGCATATACATGTATTCAGAATCTTGAGCATGTTAAGTGCAACACAGAAGGTAAACATTCAACATGGTTAAGCAAATATGTTTTACTTTACACTTTGTTTTACTGAGAACAGACTGCAGGCCAATTAAATGCTTCAAGCTCTTTTAAGATCACCTGTCCAATGGCCAAGTGAGCTTATACCATCACTATGCATCCATTGTTATCTATAATCTGTCACCTGTTGTTGTCTGTTAAGAATGTTTAAAAAATCTTATCTCAAACCACTTAACCAATGGGCCTGCAACTTTGATTGTTTTTTATTGAATAACCATGTTTAATTTAGTCCAAACTACATGTTTTCCTAAATTTCCCCCTACAAAGGGGAACTTGACTAGCTCAGGTGGCATATAATGCTTTGCAAGGACTGCTTTTATTGAAGTAAATATTATTGTAATGGAAACTAACTCTTCATTCGTGCTAGTATATTTGATCTACAATGTACATGTAGAACAATGTGCATACAATATCTGAGACTTGACTTGTCGTATCCATAATTTTTATTGATACAAAAAAGAACTTGAAGAGAGATCCATCAAAATGTGTTTTTCCAAGGAATTTTTTCAATAATTCTTCATGTGATGTATTTTTCTCTTGTATTTTAGGAACTTCAGATCAGAAGCAGACACAGTACTCATCTTCAATTTCATCAGAGACAGTTCAGAATGGAAAGAGACCCAATTTATGTGATGATGCATTACAATATTCAGATGACTGCTCACAACCGATTAATAATACATCATGTAGTTTGTTGAATAATACAGAAAGTCCTGAAAAGAATTTTCAATCTGACTGTTCACATAATTCACAGAATACGTGTATGTTTCAAGATGGAAGCTCTACATGTTCATCATTGGAGGAAAGTTTGAAATCAGACAATCAGAATGACAGTGATTCAAATAATATAAATCAATATGAATTGTTGGTGGTTGTGATGATTTGTCATGTAGTAGCACTGATTCCTTAGATAGCATAGACAAAGAATCCTTCAACTCCTCTTTTCATTCAGAAGAGACAATTTACTTTTCTTTCCATTCAGATGAATCTACAAACTCTTCTTTCCACTCAGACAATGAAACAGAAACAGACAGAGAAGAAAATCTCACTGAAAAAGAGAGTAATGATTTTGGTATACCCGAAAAAGAGTTCCAAACACTTTCTCTAGTTTCTTGCTTTCTTAGAAATAAATTTTCTGCAAGTACAACCAGGGACGTAATCAACACTTTTAAATGTACATTTCCAAGTTGCGAAGAATTATCTGATATGGACTTTGGAAAAATTATGTCTAATATTGAAGATGTTTCATTGAAAGAGTTCCATTACTGTATAATATGTAAACAAGTATTTCCATCAAATGTAGATATGTTTTGTTGTGGTACAACTAATTGTGAGGGTTTACGTTACAAAGGACCCTTGTCAAGCCAGCAGAAAAAAAGGACGCCAACCTTTGCAGTGTTTTTTTATTTACAGACATCAAGGAACAGCTCACTGATCTTCTGCAAACACCAGGTATACATGAAAAGCATCAATCTACATAGTTGAGATGATCACCTAAATACCCCTATATGTATTTTGTCTCACAACAATGTTGTTTTTTTGTTACTACGATCCTAAGATCGCAATGAAAGAGGGAGGTTTGGCGCTATAAAACTTGGTTCAACCCACCACTTCATTTGAAATGCCTGTACCAAGTCAGGACCATTGTGAACTTCCATTTCTTCTGTGTGTCTACCTTAATTTGTCTTTCGAATGGGCATTTGAGATTGATCCTTCAAGTTCAGAAGTTTTGTTATTACCTTTATTTCAAGATATTAAGTGTCATTGACAGGCTCATGATACCATTCATAGCATAATCTTCTTTTTCAGGCATTTGGGATGACATACAATTTAACAGAGAGGCATCTTTTGAAAGAAAAAACAATGGCTCAAAGGAACTGACTGATATAACAGATGGAGCATCCTACAGGGCAATGATGGGAGATGGCCTTTTCTTGGACCGGACCAAAAATAATTTGACTGCTATATTTAACACCGATGGTGTCAGTTTGTATTCATCTTCAAAGATAGAACTGTGGCCCATTTTCTTAGCCATTAATGAACTTAGCCCAATGTTTACGCTTCGCACGAGAAAATATTCTTTTGATGGGGCTTTGGCAAGGAAAGGGTAAACCTCCCTTTCAATCCTTCCTTAAAATCTTCTCAGAAGAAATGAATACCATTTACAATGATGGAGTTGAAGTGACAATAGAAGAAGAGACATATACTGTGAAATTGTCTGTTCTTTGTTGTATCACTGACTTGCCTGCAAAAGCTGAAACCTTGAATATGTCTTACTTCAATGGAGAGTATGCTTGTATTACCTGCACAGAGCCAGGCTTGACTGTGGCACAAGGAAAAGGACATACTAAGTGTTTTCCTTATAGAAATGCAGAATCAAGGTACTCAAGACGCAGTGATGAAAGTATCATTATAAATATGAATGAAGGCTCTAACATCAAGAGATCTAAAGGATTTAAAGGAATGTCTGAACTGGCTAATCTTCAGAGTTACAACATTGTAGATGGTACTGTGCCAGATTATATGGTGTGTTACTCGGTATTACAAAATTATTGCTTAGTAAGTGGTTTTCTCCTTCTGAAAGTAAAAAAAAAACATTTTATTGGAAAACACATAAAAGTAATTTCAAAGAGAATGAAGAACATCAAACCTCCTTCCAACATTGAAAGACTCCCAAGGGATTTGGAAAAACATTATCAACATTTTAAAGCAACAGAACTCCAAACATGGCTACTATACTATTCCATCCCATGTGTCAGAGGATTTCTTGAGGAAGAATACATGAAAAACCTAGTATGTTTTGCTGAGGCAATTTATATCCTTCTTGGTGATTCAATTACACCAACCTCTTTGGAACATGCTGTAGACTTACTTAATCAGTTTTATGCTTCCTTCCAACGTCTTTATGGGAATGGATCGTGTGGGTTAAATATTCATAACACATCTTTGCATCTCCCAGAGTATGTTAAGTTGTGGGGTCCAATCTGGTGTTGGAGCTGTTTCCCTTTTGAAGATGCTAATGCTATGCTTCTTCAAGCTGTGCATGGAACAGGTAGTGTCCTTAAAACAGGTAATGAAGTACAGACAAGCAATCCTTAATATTCGTAAAAAAGGGCTAGATCTGAAAAAGACTACTTCATGGAAAGTAACAATAGAAGCAACAAATTGTGATGTTGCTGGTGCTACAAAAAAACTTGGGAATTCAGAAAACTGGGTTAAGGAACAAATAGCACTGTTCCAGCAAAATACATGCATAACAAATGCCACAAAAGTAGACAGAATTATGGTAAATAACAAAAAATACTGCTCAGAAGGATACAGCAGAATGCAAAAAAGAATCTGCAACATCGTAAGGTATAGTGGAGACAAAATTGGTGCCATCAAATATTTTGTTTTATGTGAAAATTTTGTCTATGCAGTTCTGAAAAATATGGAGAGAATCCATTCTTCACAAATACCAGGAGCTCCCGTAGTAAGTCATTTAATTCCAGTTAAATTCTCTGAGAACTTAGACTTAGTAATGGTGGATGTTGAGGAACTGTGTGAAGTCCTTGTCTTTATTGACACTAGAATACAAGCTAATTCAGTTGACCCATACTATGTGTGCAGACTACCAAATAAATATGGTCATGCTGTCTTCAAATGATGTTCAGTTTGGTGAGATTAAAAATTTAGTACAGGTACATGTATAGTTCTTGATACAGTGTAGAATATTCTATATTCTTAATACACAATGTAGTTCTAAATATATTCAAGAATTTAAATTAGTTTTTGTTGCGTTATAAATATTATTGCATTTTTGTCCTCATGAAAGAATAGTTTTTAAGAGTCAATTTACTGGTTTTCTCACTCTGACAAAACTATAGAAACTTCAGATTTTATATACATTGTACATGTACATGGAGTTCAAAAGATAATTAATTCAATTTTTTTTCTAGAATTCCATTTAGAATACATGAAGAATTTACTAGTTCAAAAAGAGTTATAAATATGTTCTTTTATTCTAATTAAGAACATTTAAAGAATTAACTAGCCCTTGAAGAGAGCTTATATGTTCTGGAGTGCTACATGTATTTTAGATCATTTAGAGAATTAACTAGCTCTTGAAGAGTTCTTAATATATTCTGGAATTCTACTTCAGAACATTTTTAGAACATTTGAAGAATTAACTTGCTCTTGAAGAGTTCTAAATGTGTTCTGGAATTATACTTCAGAACATTTGAAGAATTAAGTAGCTCTTGAAGAGTTCTTAAAATGTTCTGAAATTATACTTCAGAACATTTGAAGAATATTTCAAGAATTAATTTGCTCTTGAAGAGTTCTTAATATGTTCTTGAATTCTACTTCAGAACATTTCAAGAATTTAAGTAGCTCTTGAAGAGTTCTAAATATGTTCTGGAATTCCTTTCAGAACTTTAATAGAAATTTCTGTATTTGAATTTTATCTTGTAATATTCTTAAAATGTTCTAGAATGTTTCTAGGATGCTTTTAGAACTGAGCATTGTAATACAAATGTTCTGGATGTATCCTTGAAAGTGTTCAAGAACAGTTCAAAAACAAATATTCTAGAACTTGCATATGGTGCAGTTCTAGAACAGTTCCTCATGTTATAGTATTATTCCAGAACTGTACTCGTTTGTAGAACAAAGTTTCGCAGGGGTATTCTTGATACCGAAGAACAATCACATTCTTCATTTAAATTTGTTAAAAGAATAAAAAAATTAATTTGGTATTTAACTAAATTTGTCATAGCCTTAGATAAAAATTGAAGGAATTTTTGTTATAATTCATACAGAAAAAACCTAGTTACTGAATTATCTAAATATTAAATCTCGTAAAATTTGATATCCTAAAATATAAATCGACGTAGTTTATGTTTAGAAACTTATGTATTAACAGATATTTCATCATCCATGTCTTCCACTTCGTCATACAAATCTGACTCTGGAATAGTTTCTCTAATATCATCACTGCACTTCATATTGTTATAATAATGATGATATTCCTCCGGAATTGTACCATCGCTACATAGTGATAATAGATCATTCTTTTTAGTGACAGAAATAGGAAGTTTGTCAATGTAACAACGTGGCACTTTCTCTGCAATGTGTGACACTCCAGATTTCCTGCTTGTTGTCTTCATGCGAAAACAGTCAAATTCTTCCTCATCATGTTCATATTTAATAAACATGCAATCTGGATCATGCTTTCTAAACTGGATCCATTTGAATTTCATCCATTTAATCTTCTGCCAAGTTTGCTGTCAACAGCAGTTGGAGGAAAAAGTTTTTTAGCTGTTTCTCTAAAATTGTAAATATCTGAATACTTTATTGGAAATACCTCATAAGGCTTTTTCTTTCGGGCCATTCTGACAATGGTATCCCACTGACTAGGAACATAAATTGACATATCCCAATAAAAAAAAACAGGCTAACAAATCACCGTAACAAATACCTAACAAATCATGATTTGATAATGATTTGGTAGTATGAAAATTTCACATGCAAATGAGCTAACAAATCATGATTTGATAGTGATTTATATGCAAATGAGCCAACAAATCATTATCAAATCATAACTCCATATTTGGAAACAAATCATTAACAAATCATGATTGGATTTCACGCCTGACATTAACATACAACTTTCACAATTTAGGCATTACGCCACTGCTGCCAAAAACAACGCTGACACTCATAAAAGTAAAACCCAAGTCTCACCTTATGGTCAAATGTATTCGAACCTTGAATCTCACTGTTGAATTTATATCGTGCTTACACCAGGTTCAGTTTAGGCTGTACGTATGCCTGAAATCTGGTAAAGTAATTTTCCAACTTTTTGGCTTTGTCGACAGAAAGGTTCCATGTGTTGAATATATCTCTCTCTTTGTCTCCAACCCATAACATTAAGTAACTACACAAAACATTTTCTTCCTTCTCCTTCACCAGCGGTCCTTTGAAAACCAATTCCACGTGGTGTCGGAATTTCTTCCACGCCTCTGGCAAATTGCTTGATTCCCAGTCCATCCGTGGATGCGGTATTCCGTTTAAATGCATCTTGCTTCTGACACCATGCAATGTGGATTATTGATCCAGCTTCTCTGGATGGCAACTTAGATGCATAACATCGCCCAGATAATAATAAGTACTCAGAGACGACGTACGTGTTCAGCCATTTATTACTGCATACAAAAGTGAGTGTGACGTCACCTATCAAGGGCGACAATACATGCATAACAATACTGAATGGTGGTCATATCAAAACATGATAATGTTACAACTTTGGTGTATTGGCAGCTGAGTTCTGCACTAATGCATTTATTCTTTTTTGCTTGTCCCAAGCTCTGAGGACTCTTTGAACATTTTGAATCCTGCCATGCACGATCGAAAATGGTTCTCCCAGTTTTTCATGCAGTAAATTTTTAATTGCTTTCACTGTTGGACCATGCATGCATGGCAGGGTTTAGGTACATGATCTTTATTCGACTTTTGTCCCGTAATTGAATGAGAAACAATATAGTCTTTATCAAAAGCAGCAAGCATAAGCTTACTGGCCATTTTTGATGCATCCTTTTCATTTGTGATAATATTTTTCAAACAAGATAATGTTATATCATTGTATAACTGCAAGTCATCATCTGGATGTTCCTGTAGAACATGACTGGGTCTTTTTCCTCAAACGTTTCAATTTTTCCGTTAGACTCCCCAATTCATGCTCAACAGAGCTTAATCTTTCTTTCACTTCCTTAAATTTTTTTTCCATCCAAAAAAAAAAAAATGGGATAAATCCTATAAGGAAACATTATGTCACCTTCAGGGAACTTACCTGAATGTATACAATTTCGTAAGGCGGAAAAAATTAGCAGTTTTTGTCAAGCTATTTGACTATAGTTGCCATAAGGGAAGACTTAGGTTTTACTTTTCCAGCCTCAGCAAAGAACTATCCAATGTATATGATATTTTGTGCATTTAAACACCATTTTCTGTGTGGTACAACTCACACAGTATTGTGTTATTGGTGTGCATCAAAGAGATATTACAAATGATCATAATGTAGTGAACATTTTATGCTACAAAAATTATAAGAAAATACAATTATACATTGGTATAATAAAATGGCAGCCCTAGGCTTTGGGTAATAAAATAGCTTGTAACCTCCATCATTATTAAACCAGTTGATAAATGTATAATGTTACCTGGAAAAATTTTCATAAACTTTGTCTCTATCATTATCACCTACATAAGTAGTATCCAAATCATCAAGTCTGTTGAATATAAAGAAAATAATATTTATAATAATAAAAAGAGGTGGGCTAAACACATTTGCAAAACCAAAAAATTTACAAGAGCTGTGAAAAGAACTGCATAGCCTGCCTGCACATCTAGGTCGATAAACAGGGAAAAACTTTAATTTAAAATTGGATGCTCACTCATGCCTGGGGCATGACCTTCTGTACTTTGTACAGGTAACAGGGGGCTAAAAATATTATTGATATTAATTAATTATATTAATATAATTTTGTAATACTTTTTTGGCTGACAATCATCTAGTTCTTTTTATGATTTTGTTTAACATAAAAAAAACTCAACAAAAATATCATGGAATATGGCAGCCATGTATGCATGTCTAGTTGTTGGTGTATAGTTTGATAAAATTACAGTAGGTTTATTCTTCAATGTTTCTGTTTAAGTCCACTTGTAAAAAAAAGTACTAAGTGAACCACACCAATGGTGTCACAATGTATCAGGATGTTTACACTTATACTTTTGCCTCATTTGCTATATACTTATAATATTAAATTGTTTTTGTGGACTTTGCAGAATTATGGCTTTTGCCAGTACACATTATTCTTCCCTCCTAATAAGTAGTATGATAATGCAGAGATTGGAATAATGAAGACACAAATGAGTTGGAGTCCCAGAGTGTATGAAATAAAGATTGGGAATGCACCCATCTGCAAGTTGGATCCCAGAGTGTATGCTTCTTAGGACAATTTATTTACCAGTTACATATTACAGGTATAAAGGTTTTCAGAATCGCAGATTGGGTGTAGAAATGAAACCATCTGTCAAGTGACAAAGACAGCCTGTAGAGGTTTTCAAAAACACTGTGGAAAGTCATGTGTAGGAAAACCAACATACCCAGAAATAGTCAAATCAGGCAATATGGAATCAACATGCACAAACAAAAGATTAATAATGTTAAAGAAGCATCATAATAAATAATTACCTGGATGTGCTTTCAGTTGGTGTTTTGTGTACTGGTACAATCTCGTTTTGTATGACAAAAAAAAAAAAAAAAAAAAAAAAAAAAAAAAAAAGCTTATTTGTGCTACAGGAAACAAAAATGAAAACTACATGTATTAATCATTTTTTGCAAATATGACATGACACTCAAACTGAAAAAGTAAAGTAATGCAATTACTGTGTACCTTGATACATTCCTAGATCATGCATCTTCCTCATCCTCTTCAAATTCATTCAATTCTGGTATACAATCTTCCTCCTGGGCAGTTTCTGGCAATTCCTCCAGGTTTTTTTCTTCTTCTAAATGGATAACATCTGAAATAGTTTTTTAGCTCAACTGGCTAAAGCCAGATGAGCTTATGGCATGATGCGCGCATGCGTGCGTGCGTGCGTCCGTTAACAGCAGAAATTCAGAAACTACTGGGCCAATTTTAGCAAAACTTTGCAGGAATGATCCCTAGAAGGAGTAGATGAAAATTTGTACAATTGGTTTCCATGGCAACCAAAAGTAGGTCACAGCGACCTAGAATGTAAAAAACCTAAAATAAGTTTATTCTCTGAAACCATAGGTTATATTCAAAATCTGATGTGATATTTAGCTTCTAGACACCCTTAAACATGTAGGTTGTACATTTCGTGAAATTCTGTCAAAAACTAGGTTACACGTTTTAACGTTTTTCTGTCATACTTCGTAAAAAGTGAAAATAAGGCTTATAATGAGATATCAACTTTGAAAATCTTCTTCTCTGAAACCATGAAGCCTTAAGCTTTCATATTTGGCAGTTAATATCAGCTTGAGCCCCTTTACCAAGTTTGTACAAATGGTGGCCCCCGGTCTATTTTTGGCCCCACCCCAGGGGTCCATATATCTGCATATGCATATATGGCTTATAATGGAAAATCAACTTTGAAAATCTTCTTCTCTAAAACCATGAAGCCTTAAGCTTTCATATTTGGCAGTTAATATCAGCTTGAGCCCCTTTACCAAGTTTGTACAAATGGTGGCCCCCGGTCTATTTTTGGCCCCACTTTAGGGGTCCATATATCTGCATATGCATATATGGCTTATAATTGAAAATCAACTTTGAAAATCTTTTTCTCTGAAACCATGAAGCCTTAAGCTTTCATATTTGGCAGTTAATATCAGCTTGAGCCCCTTTACCAAGTTTGTACAAATGGTGGCCCCCGGTCTATTTTTGGCCCCACTTTAGGGGTCCATATATCTGCATATGCATATATGGCTTATAGTGAGATATCAACTTTGAAAATCTTCTTCTCTGAAACCATGAAGCCTTAAGCTTTCATATTTGGCAGTTAATATCAGCTTGAGCCCCTTTACCAAGTTTGTACAAATGGTGGCCCCCGGTCTATTTTTGGCCTAACCCCAGGGGTCCATATATCTGCATATGCATATATGGCTTATAATTGAAAATCAACTTTGAAAATCTTCTTCTCTGAAATCATGAAGCCTTAAGCTTTCATATTTGGCAGTTAATATCAGCTTGAGCCCCTTTACCAAGTTTGTACAAATGGTGGCCCTGGGTCCATGTTCGGCTCCACCCCAGAGGTCCATATATCTGCATATGCATATATGGCTTATAGTGAGATATCAACTTTGAAAATCTTCTTCTCTGAAACCATGAAGCCTTAAGCTTTCATATTTGGCAGTTAATATCAGCTTGAGCCCCTTTACCAAATTTGTACAAATGGTGGCCCTCGGTCCATTTTTGGCCCCACCCCAGGGGTCCATATATCTGCATATGTATATATTGGAAATCAAATTTTAAAATTTTTTTCTCTGAGACTGTAAGGCATAATGCTTTTATATTTGGCATTTATGTTACATTAGCTCAAGTCCCTTTACCAGGTTTGTACAAATGGTGGCCCCCGGTCCATTTTTTGGTCCCACTAAGGGGCACATATATCTACATATACTTATATGGGAAGTCAAATTTCAAAATATTCTTCTCTGAAACTGTAAGGCCTACAGCTTTTATATTTAGCATTTAACGTCAGCTCAAGTCCTTGTACCAAGTTTATATAAATGAAGGCACAAGAACCATTTTTGTCAGTTTAGCTCCACAGGCCCTTTTGGGCCTCTTGTTATAGAATTAATGCTTTACTTGACAAGGTTGTGTCAGTGTTTGTGACAGTGAATATCAGAAAATGTTCATAAAACATCTAATGAAATAAAATAAAGTTTGATATTTTTCCCCTACTTGAGACTAGGAGTGTAACAATACACTAAAATTTTATTGTGATATATTGCAGTAATGCAATTGGCTGTCTTTATCAGAATCATGAAGATAAATGGTTCATTTCCATGTGACATGAATGCCAAATTAGGCCACAGTTTTTCTCAGCTTTTGTTTTAATCAAAAATTTTTCTAAACATTACATGTTCTCTTTCAATTATTTCAAAGACTTACAAACTTGGATGCCATTTTGTTCAAACATTCAAAAAGCATCGATTTAGGCAGTAACTAATTGTAAAATTGGATTCTGTTTGGACATTGTTACTGTTACTGTCTGTGCTTTTTTAGACATGCTGACAAAACAGATTTTGTTATATTATAGTAACAGTTAGTACACTTAATTAATAATGCATAATGCTTACCAGGGCAATTTTTAATTGTGGCAAAATAGATTTTTGCTCCCCTGACCGAAAGGTCATGTGAGCTTATGGCATGGCACGGCATGTGTATGTGCATGTGTGCGTCATTAACACATATTTTCGACTTCTCCTCCAAAACTGCTGGACAGATTTCTATGAAACTTAGTCAGAAGCATATATGGGCTGGTGCAATTCAGATTTGTTCATGGCATTACCATGGCTACCAAAACTAGGTAAAAGTGACCTAGGGGTCGGAAAATCTTAAAAAAATCTTCTCCAAAGCTAATGATGGGAGAAAAAATCTGATGTGATATTTGGCTTCTCTAGGGTCTTAAGCCTATAGTTTGTTTATTTCTTGAAATTTGGTCGAAAAATGGGTTATGTGTTTTTGCGTTTAATTTTAAAAATTTCGTAAAATGGCTTCATATTGTTATAACTTGACTATTTGAACAGATATTGACATCGGGTTTTCAGTTTTGACTTTTTCATGAATGCCCATTAAAATAGGGTCAAGGTCACAAATCAAGGTCAGGTCATGACCTAATTTGTGATTTATGCTGTTTTAGCCAATTTTCTTGCAAATTTAAAGAGATTTAGGAATTCAAAACATTGTTGAACTGTTCAGCATGACAAAATTTATCAAGATACCAAGTTTTGTAACAATATGATAATCCATGTAGGAGTTGTTGCCCCTGAAATGTTATTTCTGGCTGATAAATACTAAAATGTGCATTAGCTTGAAAACTATAAACTTTTTGTATAGGCATGTATATGAGAATATTGTAAGTATTGATATGATAATCATTATGATATATGTTTCAAGGTCATATGATCAAAGGTTAAGGTCATAGGTGCATAGGAAGACTGAAATTTGAATTATCTTGAAAACTACAAACTTTTTGTACAAGCATTTATATTAGAATATTGTAGGTATTGATATTAGGACCATGTTGATATAAGGTTCAAGTTCATATGTTCAAAGATCAAAATCATGGCTGCATTACCATATGGTTGATGATTTGGAAATAATCATTGTACTATAGTTAAATCATCTATATAAGCTATTTATAAATGAAATGTGACTAGACATTTCTGATTAACTATTGCAGGATTTCTAAACTTGAGGAATTTTGTGAAGTTTTTGTAACTAAGTTTTTTGTAAGTTTTTGGACATTTCCTCAGGTGAGCATTAAGGCCTATGGGCCTCTTGTTAACTATAGGTACATATAACTTTAAATATTGTCCCTTATGAACAAACCAATTTATAAATACAATTCCTTTTGAAGGTATCATGGGAATATAAAATGTTTGACCCTAAATCTGCCTTACCAATATTCCCAAGATCAACGACCTTAAAACATAGTCCTTGAACTGCTGTATCTGTATGTTATAAATGTGATCACTCAACTATTTGATATCAAAGATGCATTTTCTGGCAGCATTTACATTTAAATGACTTCTTCTCTTAGATTGCTCACCTCTGGACCAAAAGCCTGACCAAGATCCCCCTTTGCAATAATAAGCCTGATGGATTTTGGTGGTTTTTTTTTTTTCAAGAGTCATGCATAACATGCAATAAATTACCTTGCCTCTGACTTCCATTAGCTCTTGGCTATCTAGTAACTTAACTTCTAATTCTGTCAAATCAGCACGCATTGACTTCTCAACATTTGTCACCCACTTTGCCTTCTTACACAATTACTGACCCTGAAAAAGGGCTTTCTTTTTTCCAACCTAAAAACACCTCAAGTAGGGACTTTTGCAACACATACTTATTTTTATCTTCTCTATCGACACCTTTGACATTTGGCACATTTGCAGCAATGATTTCAAATAATTAGCTTTCCCTTACTGATTCAGTAATTCCAAAGTTTAGACTATCTTTTCTTTTTTTTTCCTCTCAACAGACTCCAATTACCTTTAATATTAACTCCAACTTTCCCAAAAATCTTGTATAGTTATCTTTACCATATTTGTCACTGATCTTCATTGTCAGACTATTTACATACTGCTTCTGAAATTTCTTCTCCTCTGTTGTTCTTCCTTTCATGCTACCAATTTGAGTTCATAAAAATGAGACTAATACACTAAAAGCACCTTCTAATGTTAACTCTTGTGTATTTGGCATAACTTGTTCGGTAGATTTGTATATTTGCATTAGCTTTTTTTGTTTTTGGCATCTCTTTTCATTTTTTTGGCAGCTCTATCTTTTTCTCTTATCCTTCTCTGTTTCTGTGGATGCAAATTTTCTCTGTAGATTTTTTTTTTTTTCTCTTTGAAATTTTAGCCTTAGTTCTTCTTTCTCAATTTGTTGTCTTGTTCTTTGGGTAGCCTTAAATATTCTATACATTCTTCCTTTTCTGTCTTTTTTGCCCTCATTTTTTTGCATTCTATTCTGCTCTGTTCACGATTTTTGTTTTTTTGTTCTTCTGTCCAACATGACCTGTGTAGTCACATTCTCAGAGCATTTTTTACTTTATTTGATGTATTTTCTTGCAGCACAACTTTAAATTTTTCTTTTGTCATCTAAAAAAACTTATATGAATTGTATGAATTGTATGTTTTTAAATACATTGTTAATGTTTTAATAATTTTAAAAATTACTATCCTACCTTGAGTGAGATGCTAGTCAATCAATTATATAACACATCCCCTGGCCCTTTAATGCTGAATTAAACCTACTGAGTAATGGGGTTTAGAGACACAGTCAGGAATATTTAACTTATTATAGTAATGCTAATCCTTGCCTAAATTTAACAGAAACCCCTCAAATGCCAACACCTGTGCTTAACTGGACGGAAGTACAGACAGACAAACCCACTTCTATATCACTTCACCAACTTTGTTGGGCAAAGGGATAAAACTTATTTTTCAATTTATCTTTGAATGTAAACAAATGGGCAGTGTGTTGTATATTTCATTTAAGTATGGGGATATTTCATAACATATTTTATCCCAAAAAAATGTAAGTGTAATGTTAAAATAATAATTTTCATTATTTACATAAAAGTGTTGTTGTATGTAACCTACCTTTCGTTCCACTGCATGTAATCTTGTGGACAGAAAGCATCAATCAGTTCACTGTGACCGCATGGTTTGACTTCAAAATGAACTGAGTAATTACTTTTTGAAGTATTTTACATCAAGTGATCGCTAAAAGTTGACTTTTTACGAGAAAATGAGAAGGTTAAAAATGGACAGATGTTACATTCAAAACAGCTACTAATAATATATGCAATAATTATCGAGATCAGTTTTACAAATTATTTTTTTTAACACATAATTGACGAGACAAAACACATTTCTCGTAAATTTACATTGAAATTTAAATAATTTTGCATAGCTTATGTTTTTGTTTAATGAACTTGTTGGACATTTGCTCTGATGCCAAAATGGCCGATTATTTTGACAGATTTCTGAGATGGTTTTACTTATATCTTAGGAATGTCAAAATATATTACAACTAAGTTGTTTATTTTATTAGTGTATTACATTTGCTACAATACACAGAAAAATACAAGTTTTTAAACTTTATTAGTTTCTTCTTATATTAATTTTAAAATTGTGTGGTTGAAATGTCAGAGAGCAAATAAGTAGCCATATATATATGTGGTGTAATTTGATCTTGGTTCCAAAAGTGTGACATGGACATCTAATTTTGAAGTTGGTTAATTTTTAATATTTTTACTTGATAACTAAAGCATTACCTTCATACTTTCAGGCCATAATGAAGAGAACATAACTTAACATGTTATTTTCTAGAAAACTCGTGTTAAAAATGCTTCCTTCATAGTGTTCTGTTCATAACATGGTGTCTTGTAAATCTCAATATTCAACAATTAGTGGACTGCATTTTATTACAGATTGATTGATTGTTTTCATGTAGTAATTTGAAAGCAATTTACTCCAAATTGGCAACTTTAACAATATTTTGAGTATAATTATGGGAAACTAAATTTGGACACCGTTACGACCGCGACACATGAATACAAAAAGTTTTTTTAAACACCTACTTATAAAGCACTTCTGTGATATCAGTGTTTGATTATTCCAAGAATGTATTAAATTTAATAAAGAAAGGAATAATTTGAAAATGTATGACCTTTTTAACTTGACAAGGTGTGATTTTGTACATTGTTGCGTATGTAACATGGACACCAAACAGCAAATCACACTTTGGGAAGATGCTGAATTTGGTGTATTGTGGACTGACAGCAAGAAGTGGTTAACATCTCCTATCTCACATGTGACATATGTCATAGGAATACCTGATCTCATCTCTAGTGTTGCTTTGTATTTATTTTAACTCCTGTGCATTTTGTTGCTTATAGTAGTGGTTGAGATAAATATTTAACTTCTTTCCGCTTTGATGAAAATACTTATAAAACATTCTAACAATAACTAAGACTTTATTGATTTATTATAAGAAAATGCTTCAAATAGCAACTGATAGTTCAAATAGTAAAATGGAATAATTGTTTTCTGGACGAAGACTTTTTAGAGAGGCTTGGAAAAGGCAAAGATCTCTGTAGACTGCGTCGTGGTTCCCAGGATAGGTCCTCATGTGGTGGCCAAAAATACAACTGCCCATCCTGTTGCATGAATTTAAGTAAATAATCATCTCCACTAATCTCTTTGATCTGAAAGAAGAAATGGTTCAAGAATGGTAAATTATCTTGAACTTGATAAAAAATCAATATTTAAAAACAAAATTCTGGATTTGACAATATATAAATATATATATACATGTATATATATATATATATATATATATATATATATATATATATATATATATATATATATATATAATTAACCAGTTACCAACGGCTTCAAAATGATCCAATGATACACATAAGACAAGACCAATGACTGTCACTTTAAAGACCCAATCTCTCAAACTCGTTGAAAAAGTAAATCATGAAATTTTAAGCTGTGTATGTTTGATTTAAGATATTATATATGAATATAAAAATCATATTTAAAACGTTGATTTGGGGTGCTTATTGACCATTTTAAATCACTCCACAATATATTACGACAATGAAACATCATTATAAAATTTTTAATTGGGATCTATACAGGAAAAGTCATACGTTTATAACAATAAACCCATATATGTAGCATTTTTTATGTGTTTCTCGATGATGAATTTGAGAGAGAATTGGGTCTTTAAGTTGTACACTACAAAACTGTAAACTAGAGCATTAGAAAAAAATTAAGTACTTTGAACACAGAATTCAGAGTTCATGGGTTCAATCCATAGCATGCAAGTTTTTTTTTATTGTATTTGTCCAGCCACAACTGGTTATATGAATAGAAATACATGTATACATAAAATAGGTGGAAATGAACATTCCACTCCACTCACTAAAATTACACGGAACATGTTCTCAATCATAGCTGTACATAATAAGTGGAGTGTCTAAAATGTAAAATTCTGATATGGACGGTGATAGTATGCATTATAAATTTGTGTGTCTCTCCCCCCCCCCCCCCCCAACAATAAAAATACAGTAAATGAATGAAACAACTATAAATTAAATTAAAAATATAATAAAAATCAACCAAACACAAATATGAATGAAACGGAATTAGTAAAACTCGTATACTTACTAAGACGAGTTTTGCATTTTAATTAAAACTGGAATTTATAACCAAACAAAAAATACCTCTGCTATGTATAATTTTCTTTTTTTTCTTGAATGGTCAGAGTCCAAGTAAGCTTGAACAAATTGCCCTTGTCTATATGTATGAGGAAATTTATAAAAAATGAAGTTAATTGTCATATATATGAATACAACAGAATGTAGGTTGGAAGATATCTACTTACATGTAGTTCAAATAGTAAAACATGTCATCTACATAAGTTTTGAACAACAGACAGGACATTTAAATATAAAATATATACATTTTTTCATAACATATTGACTTAAATACTTAATGCTCGTCCAATTGTAAAGTAGTAAAATGGAAGTATCTGAACAAAGTAGAATTGACCAAAACTGTTCACCATTAGCCTGTCAGTCAATCACATGCCATAGGCCCATCATCTCATATTTACTAGATGTTCATCTAACCCCTACTGTTAAATGTTCAGTGTGTGTGAAGTGCAATTGTGTAGCAAATGACTTCAGTACAAAATAGCACAGTTCAACTCTATGCTGTAGACTGTGTGTACATACCTGTAATCATCTACCACTGTATCACCACTGTCTGCTGCATCAACATCACCACTGTCCGCTGCATCATCACCTTTGTCCACTGCATCAACATCACAACTGTCTGCTGCATCAACATCACCACTGTCTGCTGCATCATCACCTTTGTCCACTGCATCAACATCACCACTTTCTGCTGCATCAACATCACCACTGTCTGCTGCATCAACATCACCGCTTTCTGCTGCATCAACATCACCACTGTCTGCTGCATCAACATCACCACTGTCTCCTGCATCAACATCACCACTGTCTGCTGCATCAACATCACCACTGTCTGCTGCATCATCACCTTTGTCCACTGCATCAACATCACCAACTTTCTGCTGCATCAACATCACCACTGTATGCTGCATCAACATCACCACTGTCTCCTGCATCAACATCACCACTGTCTGCTGCATCAACATCACCACTGTCTGCTGCATCATCACCTTTGTCCACTGCATCAACATCACCACTTTCTGCTGCATCAACATCACCACTGTCTGCTGCATCAACATCACCACTGTCTGCTGCATCAACATCACCGCTTTTCTGCTGCATCAACATCCCTGCTTTCGGCTGCATCAACCATCACCACTGTCTGCTGCATCAAACATCACCACTGTCTCCTGCATCAACATCACCACTGTCTGCTGCATCAACCTCACCGCTTTCTGCTGCATCAACCTCACCACTGTCCGCTGCATCAACATCACCACTGTCTGCTGCATCAACATTACCACTGTCCACTGCATCAAACATCATCACTGACCACTTTATCATGACCGACCACTGTATCAACAGTGATTGCTGTATCATCACCTTTAATCTCTATAAAAACATAATACATAAAACATTACCAAATGTGTGCATCAATATTATTATATTGACAAATGTATATATAATGAAAGTGTAAGTGTATAATTAAAGTTATTTATGTTACTTAACGCCTGGCTACACAAAGAATGGGAAGGTTTGTCACCATAAACCAGGTTTAACCACAAAACCTTACATTTGATTGTGGGTGTACATCTTACATCTTGTAGTTTCATGTTATTTTTATTCTCAGCTTTACATTTAAGGTGACAGGTGTAGCTAGCTAACGTGGAAGTTCATAGTTTACTGTATTTGCCAGTTTCTGGCAAAGTCTTTCTTTGCAATTTTGGATTATCATATTGATCTTGGACTAGTATGTTTTGTAATAAATTTGTTCCGTGTTAGCCATGTGTCTTTAGGCTTTTTGTCTTGGCTTTAAACACTCACTCAGAAGAATGACTTAGTGTGACTGGCTACACTTCGGAAGGTTAGGGTCGTATTATAAACCACACCATCTAAGTGTCAGTTTACTTAGTCAAAATGTCTTGCTTTACAATTTTTGTCTTTACCTGATCCTAGCATTGCAATGAGCATCTCTATAAAAGAATTATTTTTCTGGTTCATCTGATTCCTTTGTAAACATAGTATCTTGTATATCATCATCTACCACTGTATTATCACTGATGACTGCATTATCATTTACCACTGTGTTATCTTTGACAACTGTATCGTCGCTGACCAAGGCTGAAAATTTACAAATTTGTAAACGTGTACACGGAATATATTACATGAAATGTTATCTTTTAAACAAAATAAAAAAGTCCAGGTTCATTGTCTTTCCCCAAACATTTGACTAACTATAAGTGAACATGATGAATCGGCTTCAATATTCCCATACTTCAGGCCCCGGTTTCACAATCATTCTTAAGTTAAGATTTTCCTTAACTTAAATGTTGCAAAATTTCAAATCTTAATATATTTACCAATTTTGAATATATTTAAGAATTTAATGTGTCATTTTGAAGAAAATGTATTACTTAAAATACTTGCATTTTGTTTTGTCAAAAATATTTATTAATAGTTACAAACAAGATAATAAAAAATTGCCAAATTTAAGTTAAGGAAAATCTTAAGAATGATTGTGAAACCGAGGCCAGATATGCAGCTTCTACAGACAATTGTAAACAAATGGGTATTGACCTTATTGTTTATTCAGTAGCCTGTCACCTAATCAATCAACAAATTGCAGTCAACTTTAATTGACACAAAAGGTTTAAATTAAAATGACATATTTTGACATGGGTTTCAAAGGTCACTTTTTTAACACATTTAAACAGCTACAAAAGTTTTACATGTTTACAGTTAATACAATAAACTATACCGTTTACATACATAGATCTGTAAACGTTTCAGCCTTACCGACCACTGTCCTATCACCAACATCTGTATTATCACCGTCAACTGTATCATCACCAACTACTGTATTACCAACGAATACTGTATCATCACCGACTACTCTATTATCGTCTACCACTATATCATCGATTGTATCAGTATTGTTGCTCAAACTGCTGGTACTAGTACCTTCCATCGTCTGAACTCAAGTGATCTTCTTCACTGAAATAGACAGGTTAATATATTGACTAATACCGATTTAATCAAAGCGTACATTTAGTTTCATGTTCATTATGTACACACAATCACATATATAATGTTATTAATGTATGCTAGTTATACCGGCACTCATGGCTTACTCAAACTGAGATATCATAAAAATTAACTGAATGTCAACATCTCACTAAATGTCAGAACCATGATCAGGACAGATCTTTGGGATATATGGTAAGCAACTCCTGCCTTTGTGTCATGCTATGAATTTGTGATATTTAGTCTAGCACCCAAGCTGCAGTCTCAAACATGTGACAGTCAACTGGATCAGTATATCATTATTAAACATATTTTATTGGGTGAACCAGAATATTTTTAGTATAATACATTATGTATGATTATATAACCTGCATGTCTTTTAAACTTACGATGTATCCTCCTCGTCAGTTGTAACTTAAATCTGATGTGGCTTGTCGTCCTCTACCACAACCTCCTGTACCACCTCTGCCTCGTCCTCACTGTTGCCTCTTCTTTTTCTCCTGTTGCCTCTCTCCTGTAACCTGTCACCTCTACCTCGTCCTTTACCACCTCTAATTCTCACTCTGTCTCTTCCTCGTACCCCTGCCACTTCTTTCCTGTGCACCATCTCCTCTTTCCTGTGCCCTGTTTCCCTCTTTCCTGTTCTCTGTCACCTCTAGCTGTTTCCTATATCACCTTCTACCCTCGTCCTTTTATTCCACCTCTAATTCTCACCCTGGCCTCTTCTCACGTTTCCGACACCCTCTGACTCTCTATCCCTGCCTTGGTGCCCGTCATTTTTTCCTCCATCCATGACCCACGAACTCTGCGTCTTAGTCCCTCCCAGGAAGTTCACAACTCCAATCCACCACAGTTATCTCTGTTTTGGACATTCCATATTTGTACCAGTCGAGGACAAACAATAGCAGCAGGCATGATCTCTCCCCTGCCTTGTGAATGGATCTTTGTTGTGCATGGCTATTTCTGTTGATTTAAATGCTAGTGATGTTTTCGAGTGGGGTCTTTAAACAGATCTTAAGGGAGGGTTCTTTCAGGTCTCTCCCTGTTTATTTATCCCCTACAGTCACGTACTTGGTGCTTGTCCGAAGGAAGTGACTGTGTTCTCCATTTTTTGGTCTTGCCATCGATGAATTGCAATATGCAAAGAAGGATTTTGCATCTGTTACTTCGGCAACGGCGAGATTTTATTGGCCATCATAACACTGCGCTTTACAGTGCCTATTTCCCTGTCACAGGGCCCCTTGCCGTGACGGGATCCAAAATAGTGTTTTTCAAAACCTTTACACCAAAATCCTCTGGTTCCATATGCCAGATCCGGCAAAATTTGTTTTGGCCTTTATATTGGGCCCCAGCACCATCAGAAAACTGGATTAGTTTTTCAATTCCTATCCCTTTAGTCTTAAGGTGGCTTACTGCTAGGCTGGTGTAGTGCTGGGACAGCATGGGAATCATGTAAGTGGTCATCACTTATATCAAAATGATTCCTCCACTACCATGTGACATGACTCCTCAGGACATGGATATGAGCAAATAACCGGGTGTATGGTAACTTGGTCATATGACCAGTGGAGCCCCTTGTGCCTCATCCTGATATCTACATGCAAAATTTTCTGCAAAATCACAACACACTAACTACTGTCGTTGTCAGGTACATCCTTTGATATTAAACTGAACTGTTTGCTTCTGCCATTTGGCATTAAACAAATGTTTTTGAAAATGGCACCAAGTCAACCTTTTATTTTTCTCCTGGAAAACTTCCACCCTTTCCTCTATTGGAACCTTCATCATCCTCACAGATTGTTTCCCTGCTGCATTTGTGTAATTTGTTCTTTTCCATTGACACCAAGATACTGACTGTTCATCATCCAAATTCATAAACAACTTGTCAATCTTCTGAACCCCACAATCCTGACACATTCTATCAATACACTCTTTTCTCTCGTTTTTACATGTAGTCATTTGTGCCAATTCAAATTTATCTAAAGGCACAGATACAGTTTCTGTACTGGTAACGGTTTGATTTTTCTTCAAACTTTTCAATGCATCTATCTTCAGTTCTATGTTTACACAATATTCACATAGGCATGCCATGAATTTGTGTTTGGACATTGGTTAAAACATTTTTGTGGCTTCATTGCCACAAATTTGCTATAACTGACCTTCGCATCTGGATGATCTCTCTTGAACTCTCATACATGTTGTTAGGAAACATCTCTAACACTTTTTTCACTCCCTTCTTGGTTGCATTTTTGTGGAAGGGTCCTTATAAAGTCAGTTCTCTCGTAAAAACATCAAACATCTGCTGTTGTTTCCTCAGAACAGGGCATCTTTGCGCTTCTTTCTGTACTCAAATACTCAAGATTTTCCACCTTTCTTTAAGAATTTTTGTTGAAAAAAACCAAGCCCTTTTACAACTTTAAGCAATGATGTATCAGTCTTCTTTGCATTTTTGATAAGCGAGTTGACCATATGTCGTTTACGCACAATTGATATTTTACTTTTATTCATACTCTTTATGTTCATTTTTAAGTTGTTACCCCACAGACTCTACACATATCAAGTTTTGTCTTCGATTTTTGGACTAAATTACCATCTGTTTTTCGAAGTTTCTGTTTTTTTTCTGGGTGTCGCAGAAGATATCAATGATGAAACTACAATGGAAACTTTTTAGGGTTTTTTTGGCAAACTCTTTTTGGATCTAGAAATAGCTTTTTCGTTTTTGCTGTGTCCGAAAGAAATGTACCAGTTCCATCCACTTGATCATTTGAATTTACACCACTGTGTTCACAAGACTGTGAAGATAATTGGCTTGGTTCATCTTTCTTGTTGCGGTACCTCTGACGCCTTCTTTCGTTCATTCTTCGTTTTTTTCTGAATTGTCATGTTTTCTCTGTATTTTTTCTTGTCATCTCTCCACTTTTTTCGTAGATTTTCTCGTTTCTGTTCTTGTCATCACTTTGTGCGTGGTTTTTCTTGCAATACCTTTTTCTTTTTGTCTATCTCTGTACCTTTTCATTCGTGCTCTAGTTTTCTCATTGTACCGTTGTCGTTGTTCTTCTGTAAGTTCTTCTCTTATTTTTTTAACACGTAACGTATCTTTTAAACGGTGAGCTTTTATAGTTCGGGTTCATCTTTTATCTTATTTCTGTACTTTCGACTTCTTTCTGCTGATGTCATCCTTCGCTTTGAAGAAATTTGATCCGGGAGATATTCTGCTTTTCTTTTTCGTAAAATTCTATCTGTAGCTGTAGTTGAGGATGGAGTGACATGATTTTCATCTTCGTTAGTATCCATTCTAAAAAGTAACAATGTATATATATATATATATATATGTAATATGTTTCAATGTTTCCTTCTGTCTCCCTGGACATCATCTAATGTCCATCCAGATATAACAACACAGCATGTCCAGGGAGTCAGAGGAACCTCAAATTAATCTGTCTCTTGGTAAGTATAAAATTTGTATGAGAAATCAATGTACAATGCATAACAAATATGTTGGCAACAGCCATGGTGAGTTTCACGGCTGTTATGAAAACGGTAGTAAGATCAGGTGCTTTGTTTTGTTCATATTAACATAAGACATGCCCACTGTTATGAACAGAACACATTCTAAGACTAAAGGAAAATTTCAAATAAATACATATCATAAATTAAGCAGGTAATTTATATAAATTATTAAAAGCCTAAATTATTTAAAATTATTTTTAAAATAAAAAAATATCAAAAAGACAATTTTTTGTTTTGTTCATAACATAAGACAAACGTGTGTGGATGAAAATGGTCTTCCACTGTTATGAACAGAACAGTTTTTATTTATATCAGAAATTGAAAGAAATAACTTCAGATATCTGCTCTGAAATGAACATGAACATCAGGGATATCTTAATAAGGGATATGCTGGGATCTGCCATCACAAAGGTAGAAAGACAGTGCCAAGTTGTGGAGGACGTTCTGTTGGTAACAAAAGAGTCATATTCTTTACGTCAATTGTTATGAACACACAACACTCATCAATTTAACATAAAACAACAGAAACTAAATTATGAAAATGAATTTTAACACATAGATATATAATTTCAAACAATTAAATACTGAAATATTTCTTGTAAATTATGCTGCTATTTAAATCTACATTAAATGTGATGTTCGTACCCAAGACATGTTGTTGGGAACGATTCACCTGTCTGCTGTTATGAACAAGACAGAACTATAATTTATGAGATAATAGAACTCTTTTGACTTAAATTTTTGCACTATCATGTACAACTTGTAGAAATGGAATTCTTGAACAATATTTTTATGGCACACAGGTCAAAATTGAAAATATATATTGATTAGTACTGTTCATAACCACGGACGACGGGTAGTTTGTAAACATGTCGGTCCATGGTTATGAACAGCGCATTATAAAAATATATTTACAAATTGAGAAACCAACTTTAACATTCAAACATAGGACAAAAAAGGATTTATTTTCGATTACGTTAGTTAAAACAGAAAGTAAATATTTAATAATACATCATAATCAGAGATATTTGTGTGATGTTCGTGTGACAATGACACGTTGCATTGACAAGTGGATTTTGCATACAGCAGTGGAAATGTTGATCCCATGTTCAAACATATACTGACGGGCCGTAATACCCATGAAAATTGATTTTATAACATGTTTTCTTACTGTAAAGTCAGCTCCTTGTGTTCAAAGATAGTTCATTTTAAGAAAAAACAGACATAAAAGTTATTTATTCTTACCCCGTTGCGTTCGTCACGAGCTCCAAACCTCATAGACACGACAACATCCGAAAATAATTCTAATCCCAAACACGCACGTGCAGACATCGGAAGTTGATTTTTATAA
>JARBDR010000180.1:0-35357 GCA_029721355.1 Tegillarca granosa
AGTCTAGAATCAGTTCATATAAGATTTGTACATATCATAAAGCGTGAATGTAGAAATAATATCGGTTTAACACATATTGAATTGCTGAGACTGCGAACACAATACATTAGATAAACTGAGAACCATTACGTTGGAAAGTCACTGAGTGTTAGCATTCTACCGTACATTTTGTAAAGAATTACGTGTGATAATAAAGGGTTTTATGTATTCGATTCCTTGACCCGTGTAACCACGTGCACCATTACATGGTTAGATCTCGTGTAAACATTTGTAAGTATCAGTTAAATTTTCATGTGCCAGATGTGCACGTTTTGGAAGATTATTCCTCATCAGAGGACACTAGGGGCCGAAAAGTTTGATAGGTAAAAAAAAAAAAAAAAGCCAAACAGTTGGAAATTATTGAATCTAAAGTTCCAAATTATGTGAATCCAAATCCAGCTATAAGAAATGTTTTTGCATGAGGGAACAAACCCAGTGTTAAATAAATTTCAAATACATGTATTAAGACGGCTGAAAAATCATAAAGAGTTTCCATGCATTCGATTCCTCAATTTGTACTGTTATTAAAACATTAAGGCAGTGTAACACTATCGTCGTCGTAAAATCTATATACATGTATTCTTGTAATAAACGGTTGGATACGTATATCTTACATAATACAGGAAATGTAGAAATCTCGACATGTAATGACCATGTATAATTTGTGAGACCCCATCTGAAAACCCCCACTGATTATTATTCAAGTAATTTAATCATGTTTCTATTAAGTAAAGTTTGATTATCATAAAAACTAAAAAGGGGAAAATTTCTTATCATAATTCGTGAGACCCTGACTCATATTATACCAATATTATTAAAGATAATCACAACAATCCTACACTTCAAGGTTTGATGGATAAATTCAATAATTTCCACACGGTGGATTCCATTGTAATTATCATCTTCAAAGATAGTAGTTTCTTAATAACCCAACAACTGTATAACAGATTGCATAATAGCTGAAACTCATCATTCAATTATTAGATTTTCATCTCATTGAATACAGATATTTATCCTGGGCGTCATTTTTGGTAAACAATAATTTCGTTTTCGTTGTATAAAACATTTGAATGCCCATTAGGTAGGTTTTATTATTGACAGAAGAAAAACGTTTTTTTATCTATCGCGCATGCAAACAGAAACGTAGGTAGTAGAGCGAATTAAAGAAAAAAACTTAATAAGAAGAAAACAAAGTCAAGATCGTCACTAATGAAGATTAATAATTATAAAAACAAAGATGTTGATCATACAGAAGACATTTATCCTCAGATATTTACACATGGTATGCCCAGTTATTAGTGAAATTGTATGTTGTATTATGGCCTGCTATGTTCTAGCGAAACTCAGGGCGACGTTTTTGGTAAGATGCTAGCTCACCAAATCAATATGCCGCAGACATTCATAGCACCCCCGTTCATTATCTTGGTGTACTAATCGACACTCGTTCCTCCTAATGCCAGAAGCATTGTCGCAAATTTTAAAGTCTTATGTATGACCCGGCCGGGATTCGAACCCGCTCTGGCTCTCTAGAAGGGCGCTATACCACTGGGCCACCGAGGCGGTCCAATAGAAAGATACATGTACTTATAGTTAAACTTATCGATTTTATTCATTACTGGATCATTCGGGTAAAAAACAATAATAAAATTTGGTTTTTAACGAGACCGAGCTTCTATACATGTAGCTAACAGCATGCTAGAAACTATCCACAGAAAATAAATAGAATTTATCCCAAATCACGCTCTGTAATTAACTTATTCTGATAAAGTTTAGAACTTATTTATTTTACATATCATGGTAAATTGTTCTCCTTGTGATTAAGATTGAAATCCTGTAAACTTTACGGTAAGTAAAACAACATAATTCACTTATTTATATTCAAATTTTATATCTAAATGTACCGACTGTTGTTGAAAATTTGAAGTCAGGTTTGAGATAAACAGTAGACCTACAGACGTTATATAGTTATGATCAAAATTAATTTTCCTTAGTGAGACAAATTTGGACCGAACCATATATGAATCGTCAGTTGACAGGATTAGGGTTGCACTGACTCTAACACTTACCGTAACCATATGCAACAAAGAGGGGTGGTGGTTTTTTGCGCCTTGTTTAGTTTTTGTTACTTAAATCATTGCGATCATTGACTTCAGGGAGGGTATATGTGCAACCGGAATGCCCAAAGTAAGACACTGTCAAGCGAAGAGACAAACTTTTCTCCTACATTATGGACTGATTTGCCATAAAAGAACTAGTATTCAGCTAAATATCTAGTAGGATCGGGAATTTAAATATATTAAACTGATAAAAATGATATAAAAATGATATTATTTACATCCGTTGTACTAACCTAATACTAGTATTTCTTAATGACGGACGAGATGACCATCTCCAATCAAACCAGAGGTGTAAAACTGATTTACATTATTAGACCCCCCCCCCCCGTTTATCGAATTGGCGTATTTAAAATACTCTTCATCTAGCTTCTTTCATTCTTGAAATCTTTAATTTCCACTGTAATAGTGATTACGTACAATATACGTTGTACAATATTTATATAATAATAATAATAATAATAATAATAATAATAATAAATTTTATAAATAACATATCTATGCAATGGCTGCTGATTGTTTGTCTATAAAAAAATTCTACGTGAATTAATGTCTGTAAAGTCGGTGTGATGGTTTAGGTTCGAGCTTTCAATTATCCACAGAAATAAATGCGTAAAACAAAAGGCTAACACTATAGTCTGTTTAAAGAAGGGAAAATACCTGATCATTAGTTATGGAAGTATTGTTTAAAACCTTAATAATATAATATAGGAAGTGATAAAATTCAATCCTAAAACATCTTAAAATTTACAGTTTGAAACTTTACGATGTGCTTATAAATAAATAACTTATTTCATTTAAAAAATAAAAAATTCTGTTAATTTTTTAATATTTTTTAATACAAAATCAAATATGCAAATAAAAATGAACAAGTATGCTAATTCTATCATTTTATGAAAAAGTATGATTATATTTAGATATTAAAATTGTGATCGAACCAGTAACCTCCAACAACTCACCAGATGCACCACTTACTTTGGCACGAGTTGCTTTTAGATGCTAGTGTTGCTATGATAAAATGTCTGTTTGAAAAGTGACTTTCCAGATAGGTCGGCCTAGACCACATTTTCATCTTGTATAGCTAATGAAATGTTCTAGAAATAATTTTTGTTACACAAATTATTTAGAGGCAAGATTGTTCATTTTTATCCCATGGGTTGATATAAGGTTAATTCGTCATAAAAACATATAATTTTAGATTACAATTTGAAGGAGAAACTACAAGATTTATTTACTTCAGAAAACTGGTAACCCTCGTTTAATTGCATCTAGTTAAGACAATACTCAAGTTTACAGGTTTATACGGAGAGAATTAAACCTGTCCCTCGTCTCGGTACGTAAAATCCCGGATTGTAGAATTCATTCATCCGTTTGGCAATTTACAATGTGCTTTTATGTTCAATATTTACAATTTTACAAAAATTATACTCAGTTATCCACAAAAAAACTTTCTGTTTTTATGACATTATCAGACAGGTAATTACGTCGAATAATCACGCGTTTGTTTTTTAAATAAGTATTTACGATTTTATAAAAGCAGATAAATTTTTGAAGCGTTCCAAGGAACAATACAGGAACTTCTTAGCTAATTTATCAGCCAGGAATGTCAACGTCATCATATTTTAATTTTTGCAAACTTTATTCAGAAAATTCAAAAATGAAAGTATTACAACATTCCTAGACATTTCCTTACCTTAGCGATGCAACTTAAACTATTTTTAACTAAAAACTTTTATTATCATTTTTTTGTTATTATTATCAGTATTGGTATTATTATCATTGCCAATTTATTATTATTATTATTATTGCCATTTTATCATTATTATTGTTGTTGTTATTAATATTATTATTATTGTTGTGTTGTTATTATTATTATTATTGTTGTTGTTGTTATTATTATTATTATTATTATTATTATTATTATTATTATTATTATTATTATTATTATTATTATTGACTTACTTGATAATTTCCCCAGATTGTAAGACATACGGGTAAATGTCGTATACATATCCTTGTCTGCTTCGTTTCTGATGATCAAGTCACCAACACCACTAACCATCGGAAGTTTTAGGTATTGTGCCAAACGTCCAGCTGCAACCAGGGTGGCCGAACAAGCTGGACCGATGACCGCTTGGACATTGTTATGATAGTACAATTCAGACAAATGTCCGATCACTTTTACTTTTGGACAAAATCCAGTGTAGTTATGATAAACAGGTTCAAACTTTACTCCGTAATATGTGTTTGCTCGCTCAAACGCAATGTCTAGTGCCGGACCGACCCGTCGCAAGTCAAATGGTTCAGTAGCACTTGTCATCAGCAGTACACCGACTTTAACATTCACGGCGCCAGTAAAACAAATAATGCAAACATGTATAAATAGCCTGAAGCAGTGGTGCATTTTCTTTATTTCCACAAACATGGAATGAATTAGTCAACTTATTCACTCAACGTTTAGCTCTAGTTCCAGTTCGTAAATAATACCATATCTTCGGTCATCAATATAAGTATTGAAAATCCAGTATTGTTCTTACACGCAAACATTTCTAAAAAAAATATTTTAAAAACTGTTTCTAGTCACGGTGGTTTTGATTAAATTACTACAATTCTTTCTGATATACTAGTCCGTGGGAGTGATTTACTAAATAACTAAATTATATCACGAAAATGATTATTATAAGCTCTTGTGCTGAAGTACAACTTGTCGGAAGATACTTCTCATTTAATCGTGAAATATTAATCATATGTCCTACCTGTAATTAATAGGACAGGTGCAATATGTTTATGAATATTAATAATAAAAATAATAATAATCGATTCATATCTGTGATCTACCGATGGGAAACTGTTAACAGGTCGTCATTGATATATCATGTTCCTGTTTGGATAATTTTACACTATAAAGAGTTGATGTCATATTCTGATCAAGTTTAGTATACAAACACAAATTAACGGGTCTATATATTTGTCACTGGTTAGGGGATAAATATGAATAAAGAAGAATTGATGTCATATGTAACACGTATATTTATATAACTGGACTTATGTTGATATACCTAGACTGTTGTTATGTAAATCGAAATAAAATGTCACAAAGAAATATTGGAAACATCATCGCCGATTAAATCCCTCATGCAATGAGATAACAATATATATTTAAAATGTTCACCTTTTCAAGTCTAATGTTAACCGAGGCGAAGCATTTTTCATGTTACCATCTCAGTCATGTCATATTTATTTTATTACACCGAATGTCTTTTCTAAATGTTATCTCTGCACTGAAGTTACTCGTCAAACATAATCATAACACATAAATTCGTCTTTTCAATAATTTAATCGAAAAAAAGCAAATAACCACTGTAAGTAAAATGTTATATACACTTTAAAACCTATAATTTAAATTATATTTTTATTTGTCTAAAACGGAAGTTTACTACACAGTTATTCAATACAGGACAAAACTGAACTCCACCTTCTGATGCGAAATCCATGATTTTGTTTCATCACATTTTGATTAAACATGTATTAAAAGCCATGTTATCAAAACATTACTCGGAGTAAGAGGGCCAGGTTTGTTTGTGATTTCATTTTACAATCTTAACATATTACTATTTTCCGCAGGTATAAATCGTCCATCACCAACGCAAGTTTCCGTTGTGTCGTTGGCCGACATATTAGTTGTCAATGTAAACTTTTCTACGTAGTTACGTTGCTTGACGTATAAACTCTAATGACGTTTAAAACGTTTGATTGATGTAGATTGATATGCGTTCGGCCTACCAAATTTTTGTTTCATCTGCGCATGGGACATTAAAAATGTTACCCTGGAGCACGTGAATAGCTCCTTATGAGGGTGACATTAATTTTGTCAACTAACTGTCATCCAGTCAGATTACAGGAAATTTACTTGAGGTGTAATAATTTAAATTATGAATTTAACATTAAACATTTTATAATTTGTAACTTAGCTATATCTCAACCTTAAAAAAAAATAAAATGGAAAATTAGGATTTTGACTGAAGACAATGAAGAATAGCATCTCTCTCTCACACACACTCTCTCTCTCAACCAGGCATATTTCCAGATTACGGTGGATGACACACACACTCTCTCTCTCTCTTGCTTCCCCATCTCTTTAACGTTTTGTTTTTCAGATTACGTTTTGTTTTTCAGGTTTAGTATTGGAGCGATAATTTATCATGACGAGTTTATTACCTTGGGCTTTACTAATTTCAAAATTCTATTCAACTGTTAACTCAGGTACGTGTATGTTTATCACAGAATGTAACTATTTCTCCAAACCCAGCGCTGAATCGTGTATTTTTATCTAATTATTTATATATTTATGTTTTAATTTATATGCATCGCGAAGAAATACAATGATACAGTTATTTATCACTAGTTAATTGTGCCAATCAGAAATCCGTATTTTAAATGGAACTTACACGGTTTGTAAAAATAATTTATATAAACACGTCACAGAGATCTTGCATGTGAAATCCGATACTTGTCTCAACCCTTTGCCTACAGAGTAGGATATACATATAAGTAGCACTTACCCGGCTGACCAAAAAGAGTACTATACAACTAATGTCCTTTGTAAAGCTTTGTAATATTCTTCCATGTTTCAAAAGGAAATTCTTATTAAAACGTTTCTTATTAGATTTTAAACTCTGTTGTAAAATGCATTTGTAATGAGAGAGAATTGATATGAAATCGATCAATGATATTAGTTCAAAATTGAAGTAGTAAGGAATGATTACTAATTCACACATGTGGCATCAAAAATAAATAAATAAATAAATAAATAAATAAATAAATAAATAAATAAATAAATAAATAAATAAATAAAATTGGTTAAATATATTGTCATGTGTATTATTATATATATCTCTTATGGTATAATTTCAAAATTCTGCAAATTACATGCGCTTGAAAATGCATCATTGTAAATCATGAACGGTACACCTGAATAAAACAGCGGTGCATAGAGTGGCCTATTGTAGCTTTCACCCTGTTTTTGTGTGGAGCAATGTGCGGTTCAAAGTTTACCTATAACGATTTTCAGTTTTACATATTTTATTCTTTATACTTAAATGTTGCTTGGGCAACAATTTCATAAAATTCAATCCTAAAATTAGAAAAAAAATATCTTTAAATCTCTTAAATCTCCAGAAAAGTCCGATATCGAGGCTCCGAGGTAGTGACGTCACACTAGAAACAAATCCCCACAGAATATCATTTACAACCTACTACAATCAAGACAAATCTGATCTCGTAGTCGATTCTGATAAAATGATTAATTGGAATTTATACCTGATTTACACCTATTACTAATTAAGATCATTATTATTCCTATTGTTTATCAGACACATTAATTACATTGAGATCCGCACCTGTAATCAACAAGTTACCGTGAATTTGCAAAATTGATCAACACGTGGTCAAAGAGTTATCTTACGGCCCTAACCGATACACAATACTGCAACTTCAAATGGTTCAAATTATTTCATAAATAAGGACGTCCCTTCTTATATAATAATGTGATAACAAACAGGGCCAGTATCCTTTGTACTCTTCTAAGTAATGATTTTTTTTAATTTCACCTTTCACATTTTGCATGTCATTATTAAATAATAATAATGATGATGGTGATGATGATGATGAATGAATGAATGAATGAATAATAATAATAATAATAATAATAATAATAATAATAATAATAATAATAATAATAATAATAATAATAATAATAATAATAATAATAATAATAATAATAATAATAATAATAATAATAATAATAATAATAATAATAATAATAATAATAATAATAATAATAATAAACATCTTTAAGGCCAAATTTACATACAAACGCTGACGACCAGCCTTGGTCTTTTAAATTATATATTGTATGGATCTTCTTACATCATTTAATTTCAATAGATTTCGAGCACTTTGTCACATATTTAATCTATGATACAGGGGAAACGTCAAGACCAAAATTTGTTTCGGCTTTGATTTTTTAAACCTTCCGCGAACTAAAAAATGGGATAACTTTTTGTCGAATGTCCTGTCCTAACCCGGAAAAAATCAACGAAATTCATTGCCGTTTTATATAGTATAATGGACTGTAAAGGTTGAGATATAATATGATTAGTAGGTACAACGAAATTCAAGATAAAACTTCATATTTATTTATAATTGTTGATTTTCTGACGGTACCCAATTACTCTTTAAAACCAAAAAGAATTCAAAATCGATTGAAAAAAAAAACTTATGTTTTTTGCACTAGAAAATTTATTTGACAAATTATATATAGAAATAAACACGAAAAAACTCTTTTCATATAATTTCTGGTACCTGGGCGATTAAAAGAAGGGGATCACATTTTACGAAGATTTAATTTTCAATTTTAAGCGAGACCACCCCCCTCCCCCTCCCCCCCCCCCCCCCCCCACACACATTTAATCGTGATATGGTTAAATTGCTATCGACTTTGATTAAATTCGACTTTAATGAATTATAATTATCCAGAAATATCGACCAATAGTAGTATTTTGAAGCAAAAACAATTCGTAAGATACATAGTACAGTATTTCATTGCCTCGAGAGTATGCCACTTTATTTTCCAAATTTTTCATCTGATTTGCACGCGCAAACATGTTATGAATCAATGCGCCAGCCGGATTGGCTTTTCTCTTGATGTTTTTACAAACTCTTACTCTTACTTTTATGTAATAATAATAATGATAATAATAATAATAAAAATAATAATAATAATAATAATACGACTCAAGATAACTCGAACACCAAGCGAGACCTCCGTGTGATATATAATTAAATCTATGACGCAAACTGTTATATATATTAATCAAAAACTAATGAAGCCACCCACCGGTTGATCTGTAAACAAATTAATTAAAATAAACCGGTTTTAATATGAAATGTTATTTTAAGTGTGGAAATAATATTAAAAACATGACGTGTGTATGAGGCACCAAACACATATCCCCTGGAAATTAATATGACAACATTCGTGCCAACCTAGGGGGTAAACTGATGACCGTAACTGCATCAGCTTACCCCCTGTGAGTGGAAGATCGTCACTGTTTTGTTGAGCCAAAAAACATTAAAGCTGAACAGTCACAAAGTGACAACCCTTGTTCAGTTGACAGACTTAAGTAAGAGTGAGCGGCTTATGACATCGTTGTTGTAGCTGTGTCATGTTCCACTTTTTGAATTTAATCATAAAAACACATTCAATAAGTGGTATATGACAGATGTTTCATGTACCACCTCCCCTTTCATATAGAATAATACCTTCATAAGTGGTTCATGCCATCCTATATAACAAAACAACGGTTGGAATAATATACCAATCGTGAAAATAATACAGTTTTAATGAGCCTACGTGATTTCTAGTAACGTTTTTTGGGGGGTCTATTTTTCTAATTGATGTCAACGCTTTATTGTATAACTGTTTAGTTTCAGGAAACACAAGGTCACATTTTACGTAGGATAATTATTTTCACACGAATGGTATGGTTATCTTGTTGTACATGTTTGGTTTTTTTAATTTTTTTTTTATTTGATTATTTTTTTATTTTATTTATCTATTTTTGGTTAGTTTGTTTCAGATTATCTCGACAGGAATTGACCACAATTAGTGTCTAACTATTACATGGTCGATAAACAACAACGTTTTGGTAAATATATCATACCTGATCAAAGTTTCACGATCATTTCTTAACGAAGATTTTCCCTAACATCAATCTTGTAAATCTGTCGGTAAATGTTTTTATCAATCTATTAAATTTTCGGCTATTCAGAGGTTTAAGTTACACTGAAGAATAAATTAAATTCAAAACATATTTATTGAGTTAAAAATTCTTTATTATAGTTCCATAAGAGCAAAATTTAAGTTAAGAATAACATTAGTTAATGAACGATTGTGAAACCGAGGACTGTTTTTACGTTTAACCGTCAACTGACGGCGTTATTATTACTATTTAATTACTACAAGTTGCTGCAATGGTTTTTGTATCATCGCGAGTAAAACAAATGTACAGTTACGAGTGGTGTGAATTCATGCTATTTTACGTCAAAGTCAAAATTCCGAGTTTCTGTTACCGAGGAAGTCAGTTCTAGGATAGTAGAGAATACCGGAATACCCGGACAAAACTATCATTTCGACAGGTTAATTGATTGATTTAATGGAGTCTTACGTCGCAGTCAATAATATTTCACTTATATCGAGACTTCACCACCTATAGATGAAGTGGTAGATATTTTTACCCGGTAGTTTGCAGTGCGCTTTTGACAATGTGCAGAGAAGGCCTTTGACTTGTCACGTCTGCCATGACACGGAGAATCGTTTTTGAGGTCTCATCCGAAGGACTCCGTGACTTTCATTTCTAAATGCCGAGTGCTAGGCGAAAGAACAGTCACTTCCTTTTTTGAAGTCTTTGTCAGACCCGGCCGGGGTTCGAACCTCCGATCTCCCCTTCGACATGTGAACTGACAAAGAGTTACATTAGAACCATTCCGATTTGGATTCGAACCTATGTTATGGGACTTACTGTAATCCGTGATCCGTCGCTATAGATCTCTCGGCCACCAAGGTCTAGCAGGTCACGTATGTATAGGCTATTTTAAGACAAAAACATTTTTTAGAACTTTCTATATTGATGTGATCAATCCTTGTACAATGAATATAAAACTTGAAATGAATTTTATAATTCTTTTATAATACTTTAATTATAATCTCTTTTTTGGTGATTTTGTGCAATGACTGTTTGAAGTCTAAATTACCTTCAGACACAAACAATTGCAAAGTCTCGTCATGTTATCAATAGAACTTGTGATTTCCGTGTACATGACCAATGGTTGAAATCGAGTCAAGTGACGACCCAGCTAAAACGTTACCATATCCTAATACAAAAATTAAGACCTGCTGTCCCAATAAGATTAATTACTAGTATTAAGTTAATCAACAAAATCGGTAGTGTTGTAATAGATAGATCGAGCAACTCGTCCAAATGTCGTGTTCAGCTTTTTTATATTATCGGGATTATATTTTCCTTTCCAGTTCTCATACCATAAATGCATAGCATAATTTTTACTGTAATCGTAAAGTTCTTTGTAAAGAAGATGATATTCAGGACCACTTGGGTAGTTAAGAGTTTTTTCCTCAACATGGACCAGACCCGGATGTTGTTGTATAAGTGTATACGGTATTATACAACAATGTCTGTCATGTTCAGTCCAACTGCTCATGTTTTTATATGTATTCCACCAAACATTTAAATAATCAGCTCCTTTTGCTGCCACTAAGATTCCATTATTTACTCTTCCGTAACCATGACCTTGTACAGGCCCCGGATGGTATTCCAGTCCAACAGTCATATTATACACTCTTAGATCATTAAAAGATTTTAATCCGAGGATATCCGTGTCAAAGTATATCCCACCCAGATTATACAGTAGGATAATCCGGTATATATCCGCTCTATGACTCGACTGCCACAAAAGTCGTCCAAATATTGACGTAGGCATGTTAATCCTAACTATCTTTAGAGTTTTAACTTTTTGTTTTACAACTTTCCACCACTTACCGATAGGTTCATAATCACAGTGAAAATATATAACATCAGGTTTAACAAAATAATATGTAGATAACACGCTTAGTAACTGGTAAAACTTCCAGTTATGATTCTTACCTATCCATATATAATGAACGATATTAGGAACCACATATGTCTTCGATGGCGGTAATAGTGACATAGGTTTACCATAAATTGAGAAAACTTTTTTCGGTTCTTTTACATGATCTTTAGTGGGTGTTTTTCCAATGTCCCTTTTGTTTGCTTGTTCTTCTAAGTAAATCCCTAATGTTTCTGGAGGCACCTTTATTTCTGTAATATTACTAACAGTTTTCATGGTATATTTGTCAGGAGCTTCCACAATAAGACAACCAATAAACATCAGAGACATGATAACTGTTAACACGCCCAAATGTCGTTTATCCACCAGTGTTATAGATCTAAAATACATAAAGTAGATATGTTTAAAAATCTCATGTACATTGTATATACAATTGTTCTTGAAAACGCCTCAAAATCAGCGGTTTTATTTATTTTTTCTTCATTAAAAACTATAAATCTTAATATCGTAAATGTTGAGTTTTAAACAAATAGACACCATTTAATACTCCAAATCAACCGAATATGTTCCAATAAAAAAAAACAAAAACAAAACGGCTATGATTGTCTTGGAGTTAATTTCAAAAGTTAATATTTCCTTTTGCCTTGTGAAATTCCCATAGATGCCAGCCTGAGAATAGTTGCGTTCATGAGTGACAATGAACGACAAAAACCTTGTCACTCATACTCAATACATAAAAAATGCAATATTCAATCCGGAACTACATTACCATATGTAAACAAACATGGCAAGCACGTCACTTTTGTTTATATTCGAGACAAGCTTGAAAAACGCATTTTTTAACGAAATTTTACAAGAACGGTTTAATGGTTAAAATGCACAAAATAAAATCAAAGAAATTAATCAAATGAAATTTTAATAACGTATTTAGGCACCAGGCTGATATTCACCGTATTATTGACATTAAGAGTGACGGAGTTTAAAAAATCAAATGGCGTTTTTGATAGAACAGACGAGACAAGTGTGTCAAAACCATCAAACCACAAAACAATTCTTGAACAATCGGATCTTATAAAAATTTCTTCCTACCTTGACAAAGCTGCTATATACCCTATTATTTTGAGACAATGTGTAATGGTACAACTTGTCAATCAATTTTGTGTCTCGCGGGATGTAAATTTCAAGTGATGTAAATTTCAATTGGAATTAGATTCACGCATGTACGCCACATCCAGTGACAATTGTTCGTTTCACATGCTGTGTTTGTTAATCAGAAAAACTTAAAAAATCAGCTACATGCTTTTTAATCAGTTTACTAGGGATACAATAGCAACTCCTCAAAACTATAATATATGGCTTAAGTACTACAGATCTCCTTGCTAAACTTTAAACGATCATTTTCTAAACTTTGAGAGATATTTGCACCGCATCAGGCGTATAGAATAATAATATCTAACATATGCGTCAGTGGTAGATAGAGGTATCCCACCCGAGTCGGCAGATTTTTTTGTGTCTGGAACTCGGCAAAGCCTCGTTCAAGACACAAAATCTGCCCACTTGGGTGGGATACCTCTATCTACCAATGAAGCATATGATTGATTCTTTTTCTCCCATCCCATTAACAATTTTGGGCAAATTTAACCCAAAACACGAATGGCTTACAGACATTCCTATCTCTTAAATTACCGTCTTAATTTCTCCCATCCCCTAAGTTTGAGATAATAATTTCCAATGGAAGAAACGGTGGTAGAAATTTCTATCTTCACCTTCTCGTGCTGTTTATCATGCTTCACCTCCTCGTGCGACCGGAACTACTTTTTGTCGTAAAATGAGCGATTTAAAAGTTCTGTTGTTTTGTGAAAAAAATTTAATCACAATTTATTTCAATAATATTATTAAAATGATTTTCTGTTACAATTTTTCCTGTTTCATGTTGCAGCCAAGCTAATTTTCACGTTATTTATGCACTACATACTACTTGCGGAATAAGATGTACTTTTAAGTATAGCTATATCTTATATAGGTCAAGCTGCAGAGTATTACATTTTTTTTAATACTCCCCGACAGCTGATCATTTACATGTAGATTTCACGATTGTTTTTTCCCTTTTTAAAGTGATTATGTAAGAATTCCCGTTTTTTCAGCATACCGCAGGAATGCTAGGATTCGAAGCCGGTCTTTTTAATGGTAGTATTCTTTTTCTGATTTAGACGGTCATTTAAGAGAATAGGAATTTATGTCAGCCATAATTGTTTTGGGTTAAATTTGCCCAAAATTGTTTATGGGATGGGAGAAAAAGAATCAATCATATGTGTCAGTGGTAGATAGAGGTATCCCACCGTCGTTGGCAGATTTTTTTTTTGTGTCTGGAACTCGGCATTTGATTGTTATATGTAACTGTGACTTCAATTTGTCAAAAAGGTAAAATAACTTCACCAACTTGTTGTAAAGCCGAAAAAAATAATGAGAACAAAACATCAATTTATAAAGGGATGCCCGCCCCCATTATCGTATTCATTTAACACAAGATGTAGAGCTCATGTCTGACTTAATTAACAAACCAATTAACCCAGACGTGGTCAGTTGTTCAATTTTCAGTATTAACTGTTGCTAACATTTTTCCTGAAATGTCGTTTTTACATATATTGTAAAAGTGTCAAAATAATGCGATTTAAAATATTTTTTTTATTATATTGAACATGTGTGTGGCCGTGGTTATGGCCACCACAATGATGCTGGAAATTACAATCACCATCATTTACACATTGAGTACCCTGGTTACATTGACATTCGTGATGGTGGTTACAGGTTCCTGGATTGCCACCTGGACAGGCTTGACTGCAATCATTATTATGATTGCATTGGGTTTGGGCCATGGTGGTATTCTTTTTCTGATTTAGACGGTCATTTAAGAGATAGGAATTTCTATCAGCCATTCGTGTTTTAGGTTAAATTTGCCCAAAATTGTTAATGGGATGGGAGAAAAAGAATCAATCATATGCTTCATTGGTAGATAGAGGTATCCCACCCGAGTGGGCAGATTTTGTGTCTGGAACTCGGTAAAGCCTCGTTCCAGACACAAAATCTGCCCACTCGGGTTTGATACCTCTATCTACCACTGAATCATATGATAGATTCTATTACTCTACCACCGTTTCTTCCATTGGAATTTATTATCTCAAACTTAGGGGGATGGGAGAATAAGTATATTTCTCACTGCTTTTCTTTCTACATTGAACGATACCGAGCACATAATGTTAAAGTGAATCTCGACCTAACAATGTCGACATTCCAGAAAACTCTCTCGGTAAATCCCTGTCTACGCTCACATATCCCGGCGCAGATTTGAAACCCACATGCTTGGCCATTGAAAATTATCCCTCTGCTACTGTTTCCTCCGTTTCAGATTCACAAATTTCACTTCCGACATATGGCTAGCAATCTTTTACTCCAAACTTCTTTGCAAGTTCTTCCATATTTGAAATGGGGCCACACAGGTGCACCTGATTTTCGCCACAAATAACAACACATTTATTGTTGTATTCAATTTTTGTATATATTATTTTTATCCAATATTCGCAAAAATACATTATGTTCGATTCATGAAAAATTGAGAAAATACAATCAAATGCCTAATAACACTGAAATTTTTCAAACCAAACCCCCCTGTTGTTACCCAACTTCAAAAATAGTGCGGATTAGTGATGTGTCGTTCTCGGTCTAAGATTTAGCTGTTGCGTCTACTGGACTCCCCCGATGTGCGTGTGTTGTTTTTATTCTTAAAATAAATGAATTTAAAAAAAAAAAAAAAAAATATTTAACGAAAATATAACAATGTAACAGTTTTAAAATGATGTTCATGTCAGTATGAAGGCAACGACTTAGCGTTAGCGCGTTATTCCGTTTGTTTGCAAAGTTGTTGCCTTCATACTAACAATGAACATCATTTTTAAACAGTTCAATTGTTAAATAAGTTAGTTTGTAACAAACAAACATGAAATTAACATAAAAAAGTCAACTGAAATCTACTCACACAATTAACGACAAACATAAACCTTAAACCGCCAAGATTCGAATTTTAGCAATTTATTTTCCAAAGGTCGGTGGTTTTTCTCTGGGAATTGTGGTTTTCCCACTATCCCTGAACTAATCACCTCGACATCGTTGAGAGAATCTTGAGTTGTGCATAATTTAAAGAACACAACAATATAAACAACTTACCTTTGACGAACCATCTCTTTCTAAATAATAATCCTGTTTACTATCCAACCTGTAGAAATATAGAAATAGATAAGTTTATTTGCCATGAGTCTGATCAGTATAAGGAATCTTGCAATGTGTACCTAACCCTGTGTGTAGGGCTGGGGTGGGGCATGGGGGTGTAACCGTGGACTATTGGATACTAAATTGGCGACTCTCTTTTTTTGCACAGTTTTATAGTTTTATACGTATAATCGTATAAAATAACTTTCATGAAAATGAAATGTTAAATGCGGGTGTCTGGTATGTCAGGTTTTTTTTAATTCAGTCTAAGGGAGACAACTCATAATACAATAGCAATATTAAGCATTGTGTGGTTACATATCAAACTGTGCAAAATACTGTATAAATTAATAATAAATAAATAAATAAATAAATAAATAAATGAATGAATGAATGAATAAATAAATAAATAAATAAATAAATAAATAAATAAATAAATAAATAAATAAATAAATAAAAATCTTAACTTTCCAATACTACTATGTATCTCCCCTTTTGTCTCTTATTGAAATTCTATCAACATGTTTACCGATAGTTAAGTTAAACAACAGTGTGTGTGTTTTGTATAGACAATAGAAAACGGCTGTTCATAGTGTTAAAACGGACGATAATTACTACACATCTTCAATAATTAAACTTTAAAAAAAATACTAACTAAGATACACAATACCTTACATATAAATGAATTGTTGTCCACACATGTACCTAACTTCACGAGGGAATATTTTATCAAACAAATTCTGTATAAGCTCAATACTTACATGTTTAGTACTATTCGTGGCTAATCCATACAACAATATAAAAAAATTCGTTAAACTCAAGTGTAAAGCTCCAAGATTTGTCTGTCAGCTTGACCTCAAACATTTTATATCGGGATGGACTATCCAAAGACTTAGACGTGGATTATCTAAAGTGAAAAAACTATAATCCTATTATTTTAGTGCTGGGATATATTTAATTCATAAAAAAAGGTTTTTACGTAATTTTTGTTTTTATTTGGAATAACAATATAAAATATAATATTGACGATCTGCTCTCGACAACAGGTCAAAACGGTCGGAATTATAATAAGCCGATTATTGTTCAATTCCCTTTTTATAGTCACAGAAAGATAAATTTGTCCGACAAAATTGAAATTTCTTTAATCTTACTTTTACTTGTATTTCGAAATCACACATCTTTATTTATATTATCATTGATCAAACTGACCACTGAATCTGGAGAAACCAAGTTCATAATGATTGTGTTATTTTTCTGTCACTTATATACGGTATATAATACATAAAAAATTAATTATCTTATTGAATACCGAAATATACTGTGTGATTTTGTATCTTCGACTCAATATTAGTGATACTAGAATATTATTGCTAGCAGCTTCTTGATGGTCAACAACATACTATAAAATCTATCGTGTAATTATTTTCATCATATCATAATCGTCCTGATGATCATCGAAATGAAATGAAACTAAATTTATGTAGGTGACGAGTAAAATTACACAAATTAACCCCCCCCCCCCACTTCACATCCAAAATAATAAAAATTATTTCGTCAGATCCCAACTATTGAAAAGAATGCAAGTAGAGTTTCAAAACTATATCTTGAATGTGTTCATTATATTTTAAAATATAAGCATTTTTTCGAACATAAAAAAATATTTATACCTTTAAAACTTAGAATTAGAAAAAATATAAAAAAAATTAATTTATAACTTTTTACCAGATATTTTCAACAAAATATTGTCCCAAATCAACAGTTTATGCAAGTTCATCAAAATATTTAACGAGAAAGTCAGCCCTCCTGGTTAAAATATGTTAGTATATATATATTTATATTTACATATGTTTACTCATGTATGTTGTATGTTGTATTTGTATCTGTATGTATATTTTGTCATTATTGTGACTCACAATGAGAGAATCGAAATAAAAAAACTTGAAACTTTGTTTCAATAAATTACAGTATTTTATTTTAGTCAATTTAACAGTAATCACGGAAACAATAATACCTGAAATTTATAAACTTTTATAAGAATCAGTGATATTTGGTCCACAAAAGTAAAAATTGATTGATTTAATGGGGTTTTACATTCCAGTCAATAATAATTCACATATATCGAGACGACATCAGCTATAGGTGAGGTGGCAGAAGGTTTTACCTTTGTGGTGCGCTCAGGGAAATATGCAGGGAGGGTTCTTTAGTGTCACGCTTGCATGACACGGTAATAGCTTTTAAGGTCTTCCTCCAAAAGACCCCATAACATTCATTTCTAAATGCCGAATGCTTGGCGAAAGAACAATCACTACCTATTTCCAAGTCTTGGTCAGACCCGGCCTGGGTTCCAACTCCGGTCCTCCACATACGGAGCGAGCTCTCTACCAACTGAGCCACTGTAGTTTTAAAAAGTATAAGAGAAAATATGAAGACAGGTAAAAACAAATTTGGAAACTAAAATACATTATTGTTATTATTGTTGTTGTTGTATAGTTGCGTTACTATTGTCCATTTACAAGTTTCAATCAGCTGCAAATTGACTCATATTGTTTTAAACAGTTAACAACTTGTTGCAATTAATGTCCATTTGATGCCAGATGCCAATTGCACTGATAGAAAATACTCAATATTAAGAACATCAATTTTAAAACTCCCGACAGTTACAAGTACAGAAACACTTTGTACAGTACAATTTATATTTACATGAATTTAGAATACACATTGTTCATTTCCTGTTGCTGTTTGAAACTTTCTCGTAGTAAAAACGTAACGTTTATAATTATGATGAGGAAATTACATATTGATGTCAATTACCCATACATGTGTATGATTATCATGACGTGTATGATTATCATGCCAAGTCGGAATGGATTTGATATATATAAACTACAGAAAATGAATTTAATGTCACAAAATCCGGTATGAATGACCTTTTTCGTTTCTAAACAGTGGATTTGGATTGAGGTGGTCGAGTGGTTACACATAAGCATTCAAACTTTAGGCGACTCACCGTTTTTAATTCGACCTCGATCGACCGCATTTCCTTGTCGCATGCCCTTACTTGTTGTCTCGGTATGATAAACCGAGTGGTGTGCGATGCTTATCTGTGACATGGGTTATTACCATGAAGTTTACGTTTATCATTATGTTATGTAACAGTCTGGATCTCTGGTTGGCTATAACCAGAGTTAGGATATACAGTATTTTGGGGATTTTTACTAGTTATGTCATATACTATTTTTATATGTATTTGATGATAAAAGTTAAAAAAAAGTTATTACTATGCAATACCGCATGTTGCATGTGTATGTAGGTTGTTTTAACAAGTGCAAACTTAGTGTGTGCAAATTGTGGGAATGAATCTCTTATTGGCTTTCACAAATACAAAGTGTATATGTACGTGTCGGTATCACTTATTGGCTTCTACCAGAGCAAGTGGATGCGTAAGTCAGGATATCTTGTTTGTTTTTACCAATTCAACTAGAAGAGCCTGTCGAACAAAAATGAAATAAAATGCCTTCTGTTTAACAGTCATTAAAACACAGACTGTGATACCCAATGCCGATCTGACATGTACTACACATCTTTACTTCCGAGGTAGCTCATGCCAATTATACACGTACATTAAAGTAAAACAACTCTCGTACCGTGAGTAAAGTAACTCACGTACAGTAAAGTAGTACAACTCACGTACAGTAAAGTAACACGTACAGTAAAGTAGAACAACTCACGTACGGTAAAGTAACTCACGTACAGTAAAGTAGTACAACTCACGTACAGTAAAGTAACTCATGTACAGTAAAGTAACACGTACAGTAAAGTAGAACAACTCACGTACAGTAAAGTCACGTACAGTAAAGTAGTACAACTCACGTACAGTAAAGTAACTCACGTACAATAAAGTAGAACAACTCACGAACAGTAAAGTAGGACAACTCACGTACAGTAAAGTAGTACAACTCACGTACAGTAAAGTAGTACAACTCACGTACAGTAAAGTCACGTACAGTAAAGTAGTAAAACTCACGTACAGTAAAGTAACTCACGTACAATAATGTAGAACAACTCACGAACAGTAAAGTAGGACAACTCACGTACAGTAAAGTAGAACAACTCACATACAGTAAAGTAACTCACGTACAGTAAAGTAGAACAACTCACGTACAGAAAAGTAACTCACGTACAGTAAAGTAACTCACGTACAGTAAAGTAGAACAACTCGCGTACGGTAAAGTAACTTATGTAGAGTAAAGTAGTACAACTCATGTACAGTAAAGAAGTACAACTCACGTACAAGTAGAACAACCCACGTACAGTAAAGAAGAACAACTCACGTACAACAAAGTAGAACAACTCACATACAGTAAAGTAGAACAACTCACTTACAATAAAGTAGGACAACTCACGTACAGTAAAGTAGTACAACTCACGTACAGTAAAGTAGTACAACTCACGTACAGTAAAGTCACGTACAGTAAAGTAGTACAACTCACGTACAGTAAAGTAGTACAACTCACGTACAGTAAAGTCACGTACAGTAAAGTAGTACAACTCACGTACAGTAAAGTCACGTACAGTAAAGTAGTACAACTCACGTACAGTAAAGTCACGTACAGTAAAGTAGTACAACTCACGTACAGTAAAGTAGTACAACTCACGTACAGTAAAGTCACGTACAGTAAAGTAGTACAACTCACGTACAGTAAAGTCACGTACAGTAAAGTAGTACAACTCACGTACAGTAAAGTCACGTACAGTAAAGTAGTACAACTCACGTACAGTAAAGTAGTACAACTCACGTACAGTAAAGTAGTACAACTCACGTACAGTAAAGTAACTCATGTACAGTAAAGTAACACGTACAGTAAAGTAGAACAACTCACGTACAGTAAAGTCACGTACAGTAAAGTAGTACAACTCACGTACAGTAAAGTAACTCACGTACAATAAAGTAGAACAACTCACGAACAGTAAAGTAGGACAACTCACGTACAGTAAAGTAGTACAACTCACGTACAGTAAAGTAGTACAACTCACGTACAGTAAAGTCACGTACAGTAAAGTAGTAAAACTCACGTACAGTAAAGTAACTAACGTACAATAAAGTAGAACAACTCACGAACAGTAAAGTAGGACAACTCACGTACAGTAAAGTAGAACAACTCACATACAGTAAAGTAACTCACGTACAGTAAAGTAGAACAACTCACGTACAGAAAAGTAACTCACGTACAGTAGAGTAACTCACGTACAGTAAAGTAGAACAACTCGCGTACGGTAAAGTAACTCATGTGCAGTAAAGTAGTACAACTCACGTACAGTAAAGTCACGTACAGTAAAGTAGTACAACTCACGTACAGTAAAGTAACTCACGTACAATAAAGTAGAACAACTCACGAACAGTAAAGTAGGACAACTCACGTACAATAAAGAAGTACAACTCACGTACAGTAAAGTAGTACAACTCACGTACAGTAAAGTCACGTACAGTAAAGTAGTACAACTCACGTACAGTAAAGTAGTACAACTCACGTACAGTAAAGTAGTACAACTCACGTACAGTAAAGTCACGTACAGTAAAGTAGCACAACTCACGTACAGTAAAGTAACTCACGTACAGTAAAGTAGAACAACTCACGAACAGTAAAGTAGGACAACTCACGTACAGTAAAGTAGAACAACTCACATACAGTAAAGTAACTCACGTACAGTAAAGTAGAACAACTCACGTACAGAAAAGTAACTCACGTACAGTAAAGTAACTCACGTACAGTAAAGTAGAACAACTCGCGTACGGTAAAGTAACTCATGTACAGTAAAGTAGTACAACTCATGTACAGTAAAGTAGTACAACTCACGTACAGTAAAGTAGAACAACCCACGTACAGTAAAGAAGAACAACTCACGTACAATAAAGTAGAACAACTCACATACAGTAAAGTAGAACAACTCACGTACAGTAAAGTAGAACAACTCACTTACAATAAAGTAGAACAACTCACGTGCAGTAAAGTAGAACAACTCACGTACAGTAAAGTAGAACAACTCACGTACAGTAAGGTAACTCACGTACAGTACAGTAGAACAACTTGCGTTCAATATAGTAGAACAACTGTAACTGGCTTGTCATAAATTATTTTAATCCAGTCTTGACCACAGCTTCTCTAATAAAGGATTTGCTAAAATCTTTTCAATTAAATAAAAATTTCGATTGTCATTAAATTTTTAAAGGTTATTTTCCTGAAATATTCGTCTGTGTGTACATTGGTTTGATTGCATAGTATAAAACGCGGAGACACTATTATTAAGCATTGCTACAAATTCAAGGCGTGATAAACAAATAGAAAATATGGTTGAACATATCTGTAAAATTTATCGTGACATCATAGATTATTTTATGTGAAAACTGAGTAATAATATAACAATTTCACAAAAAGAATATAAAATTACAGGTAACGATACATGTATAATCTGTATTAATCCGTATAGTTTTTAACTGTAACCCGTATAAGGGTATGTAACTTATTCCAATGTTTAAAATACCTTTATACCACATAAAGTTAAATCATGAACACATTTTGATAATTTTTCACATTTTTTCTTTGAAGCACCTTTTGCATCGTCACTTTTTACATTTTTGTTTGGGTGAAAACATACATAATAAATCGTCATTTGCCTTGTGAAATTCCCATAGATGCCAGCCTGAGAATAGTTGCGTTCATGAGTGACAATGAACGACAAAAACCTTGTCACTCATACTCAATACATAAAAAATGCAATATTCAATCCGGAACTACATTACCATACATGTATGTAAACAAACATGGCAAGCACGTCACTTTTGTTTATATTCGAGACAAGCTTGAAAAGCGCATTTTTTAACGAAATTTTACAAGAACGGTTTAATGGTTAAAATGCACAAAATAAAATCAAAGAAATTAATCAAATGAAATTTTAATAACGTATTTAGGCAACAGGCTGATATTCACCGTATTATTGACATTAAGAGTGACGGAGTTTAAAAAATCAAATGGCGTTTTTGATAGAACAGACGAGACAAGTGTGTCAAAACCATCAAACCACAAAACAATTCTTGAACAATCGGATCTTATAAAAATTTCTTCCTACCTTGACAAAGCTACTATATCCTCTATTATTTTGAGACAATGTGTAATGGTACAACTTGTCAATCAATTTTGTGTCTCGCGGGATGTAAATTTCAAGTGATGTAAATTTCAAATGGAATTAGATTCACGCAAGTATGCCACATCCAGTGAAAATTGTTCGTTTCACATGCTGTGTTTGTTAATCAGAAAAACTTAAAAAATCAGCTACATGCTTTTTAATCAGTTTACTAGGGATACAATAGCAACTCCTCAAAACTATAATATATGGCTTAAGTACTACAGATCTCCTTGCTAAACTTTAAACGATCATTTTCTAAACTTTGAGAGATATTTGCACCGCATCAGGCGTATAGAATAATAATATCTAACATATGCGTCAGTGGTAGATAGAGGTATCCCACCCGAGTCGGCAGATTTTTTTGTGTCTGGAACTCGGCAAAGCCTCGTTCAAGACACAAAATCTGCCCACTTGGGTGGGATACCTCTATCTACCAATGAAGCATATGATTGATTCTTTTTCTCCCATCCCATTAACAATTTTGGGCAAATTTAACCCAAAACACGAATGGCTTACAGACATTCCTATCTCTTAAATTACCGTCTTAATTTCTCCCATCCCCTAAGTTTGAGATAATAATTTCCAATGGAAGAAACGGTGGTAGAAATTTCTATCTTCACCTCCTCGTGCTGTTTATCATGCTTCACCTCCTCGTGCGACCGGAACTACTTTTTGTCGTAAAATGAGCGATTTAAAAGTTCTGTTGTTTTGTGAAAAAAATTTAATCACAATTTATTTCAATAATATTATTAAAATGATTTTCTGTTACAATTTTTCCTGTTTCATGTTGCAGCCAAGCTAATTTTCACGTTATTTATGCACTACATACTACTTGCGGAATAAGATGTACTTTTAAGTATAGCTATATCTTATATAGGTCAAGCTGCAGAGTATTACATTTTTTTTAATACTCCCCGACAGCTGATCACTTACATGTAGATTTCACGATTGTTTTTTCCCTTTTTAAAGTGATTATGTAAGAATTCCCGTTTTTTCAGCATACCGCAGGAATGCTAGGATTCGAAGCCGGTCTTTTTAATGGTAGTATTCTTTTTCTGATTTAGACGGTCATTTAAGAGAATAGGAATTTATGTCAGCCATAATTGTTTTGGGTTAAATTTGCCCAAAATTGTTTATGGGATGGGAGAAAAAGAATCAATCATATGTGTCAGTGGTAGATAGAGGTATCCCACCGTCGTTGGCAGATTTTTTTTTGTGTCTGGAACTCGGCATTTGATTGTTATATGTAACTGTGACTTCAATTTGTCAAAAAGGTAAAATAACTTCACCAACTTGTTGTAAAGCCGAAAAAAATAATGAGAACAAAACATCAATTTATAAAGGGATGCCCGCCCCCATTATCGTATTCATTTAACACAAGATGTAGAGCTGATGTCTGACTTAATTAACAAACCAATTAACCCAGACGTGGTCAGTTGTTCAATTTTCAGTATTAACTGTTGCTAACATTTTTCCTGAAATGTCGTTTTTACATATATTGTAAAAGTGACAAAATAATGCGATTTAAAATATTTTTTTTTATTATATTGAACATGTGTGTGGCCGTGGTTATGGCCACCACAATGATGCTGGAAATTACAATCACCATCATTTACACATTGAGTACCCTGGTTACATTGACATTCGTGATGGTGGTTACAGGTTCCTGGATTGCCACCTGGACAGGCTTGACTGCAATCATTATTATGATTGCATTGGGTTTGGGCCATGGTGGTATTCTTTTTCTGATTTAGACGGTCATTTAAGAGATAGGAATTTCTATCAGCCATTCGTGTTTTGGGTTAAATTTGCCCAAAATTGTTAATGGGATGGGAGAAAAAGAATCAATCATATGCTTCATTGGTAGATAGAGGTATCCCACCCGAGTGGCCAGATTTTGTGTCTGGAACTCGGTAAAGCCTCGTTCCAGACACAAAATCTGCCCACTCGGGTTTGATACCTCTATCTACCACTGAATCATATGATAGATTCTATTACTCTACCACCGTTTCTTCCATTGGAATTTATTATCTCAAACTTAGGGGGATGGGAGAATAAGTATATTTCTCACTGCTTTTCTTTCTACATTGAACGATACCGAGTGTGAAGCTCGGCACATAATGTTAAAGTGAATCTCGACCTAACAATGTCGACATTCCAGAAAACTCTCTCGGTAAATCCCTGTCTACGCTCACATATCCCGGCGCAGATTTGAAACCCACATGCTTGGCCATTGAAAATTATCCCTCTGCTACTGTTTCCTCCGTTTCAGATTCACAAATTTCACTTCCGACATATGGCTAGCAATCTTTTACTCCAAACTTCTTTGCAAGTTCTTCCATATTTGAAATGGGGCCACACAGGTGCACCTGATTTTCGCCACAAATAACAACACATTTATTGTTGTATTCAATTTTTGTATATATTATTTTTATCCAATATTCGCAAAAATACATTATGTTCGATTCATGAAAAATTGAGAAAATACAATCAAATGCCTAATAACACTGAAATTTTTCAAACCAAACCCCCCTGTTGTTACCCAACTTCAAAAATAGTGCGGATTAGTGATGTGTCGTTCTCGGTCTAAGATTTAGCTGTTGCGTCTACTGGACTCCCCCGATGTGCGTGTGTTGTTTTTATTCTTAAAATAAATGAATTAACAAAAAAAAAAAAAAAAAAAAAATATTTAACGAAAATATAACAATTTAACAGTTTTAAAATGATGTTCATGTCAGTATGAAGGCAACGACTTAGCGTTAGCGCGTTATTCCGTTTGTTTGCAAAGTTGTTGCCTTCATACTAACAATGAACATCATTTTTAAACAGTTCAATTGTTAAATAAGTTAGTTTGTAACAAACAAACATGAAATTAACATAAAAAAGTCAACTGAAATCTACTCACACAATTAACGACAAACATAAACCTTAAACCGCCAAGATTCGAATTTTAGCAATTTATTTTCCAAAGGTCGGTGGTTTTTCTCTGGGAATTGTGGTTTTCCCACTATCCCTGAACTAATCACCTCGACATCGTTGAGAGAATCTTGAGTTGTGCATAATTTAAAGAACACAACAATATAAACAACTTACCTTTGACGAACCATCTCTTTCTAAATAATAATCCTGTTTACTATCCAACCTGTAGAAATATAGAAATAGATAAGTTTATTTGCCATGAGTCTGATCAGTATAAGGAATCTTGCAATGTGTACCTAACCCTGTGTGTAGGGCTGGGGTGGGGCATGGGGGTGTAACCGTGGACTATTGGATACTAAATTGGCGACTCTCTTTTTTTGCACAGTTTTATAGTTTTATACGTATAATCGTATAAAATAACTTTCATGAAAATGAAATGTTAAATGCGGGTGTCTGGTATGTCAGGTATTTTTTAATTCAGTCTAAGGGAGACAACTCATAATACAATAGCAATATTAAGCATTGTGTGGTTACATATCAAACTGTGCAAAATACTGTATAAATTAATAATAAATAAATAAATAAATAAATAAATAAATAAATGAATGAATGAATGAATGAATGAATGAATGAATAAATAAATAAATAAATAAATAAATAAATAAATAAATAAAAATCTTAACTTTCCAATACTACTTGTATCTCCCCTTTTGTCTCTTATTGAAATTCTATCAACATGTTTACCGATAGTTAAGTTAAACAACAGTGTGTGTGTTTTGTATAGACAATAGAAAACGGACTGTTCATAGTGTTTAAAACGGACGATAATTACTACACATCTTCAATAATTAAACTTTTAAAAAAATACTAACTAAGATACACAATACCTTACATATAAATGAATTGTTGTCCACACATGTACCTAACTTCACGAGGGAATATTTTATCAAACAAATTCTGTATAAGCTCAATACTTACATGTTTAGTACTATTCGTGGCTAATCCATACAACAATATAAAAAAATTCGTTAAACTCAAGTGTAAAGCTCCAAGATTTGTCTGTCAGCTTGACCTCAAACATTTATATTCGGGATGGACTATCCAAAGACTTAGACGTGGATTATCTAAAGTGAAAAAAACTATAATCCTATTATTTTAGTGCTGGGATATATTTAATTCATAAAAAAAGGTTTTTACGTAATTTTTGTTTTTATTTGGAATAACAATATAAAATATAATATTGACGATCTGCTCTCGACAACAGGTCAAAACGGTCGGAATTATAATAAGCCGATTATTGTTCAATTCCCTTTTTATAGTCACAGAAAGATAAATTTGTCCGACAAAATTGAAATTTCTTTAATCTTACTTTACTTGTATTTCGAAATCACACATCTTATTTATATTATCATTGATCAAACTGACCACTGAATCTGGAGAAACCAAGTTCATAATGATTGTGTTATTTTTCTGTCACTTATATACGGTATATAATACATAAAAAATTAATTATCTTATTGAATACCGAAATATACTGTGTGATTTTGTATCTTCGACTCAATATTAGTGATAATAGAATATTATTGCTAGCAGCTTCTTGATGGTCAACAACATACTATAAAATCTATCGTGTAATTATTTTCATCATATCATAATCGTCCTGATGATCATCGAAATGAAATGAAACTAAATTTATGTAAGTGACGAGTAAAATTACACAAATTAAACCCCCCCCCCCCCACTTCACATCCAAAATAATAAAAATTATTTCGTCAGATCCCAACTATTGAAAAGAATGCAAGTAGAGTTTCAAACACTATATCTTGAATGTGTTCATTATATTTTAAAATATAAGCATTTTTTCGAACATAAAAAATATTTATACCTTTAAAACTTAGAATTAGAAAAAATATAAAAAAATTAATTTATAACTTTTTACCAGATATTTTCAACAAAATATTGTCCCAAATCAACAGTTTATGCAAGTTCATCAAAATATTTAACGAGAAAGTCAGCCCTCCTGGTTAAAAATATGTTAGTATATATATATTTATATTTACATATGTTTACTCATGTATGTTGTATGTTGTATTGTATCTGTATGTATATTTTGTCATTATTGTGACTCACAATGAGAGAATCGAAATAAAAAAAACTTGAAAATTTGTTTCAATAAATTACAGTATTTTATTTTAGGTCAATTTAACAGTAATCACGGAAACAATAATACCTGAAATTATAAACTTTTATAAGAATCAGTGATATTTGGTCCACAAAGTAAAAATTGATTGATTTAATGGGGTTTTACATTCCAGTCAATAATAATTCACATATATCGAGACGACATCAGCTATAGGTGAGGTGGCAGAAGGTTTTACCTTTGTGGTGCGCTCAGGGAAATATGCAGGGAGGGTTCTTTAGTGTCACGCTTGCCATGACACGGTAATAGCTTTTAAGGTCTTCCTCCAAAAGGACCCCATAACATTCATTTCTAAATGCCGAATGCTTGGCGAAAGAACAATCACTACCTATTTCCAAGTCTTGGTCAGACCCGGCCTGGGTTCCAACTCCGGTCCTCCACATACGGAGCGAGCTCTCTACCAACTGAGCCACTGTAGTTGTAAAAAGTATAAGAGAAAATATGAAGACAGGTAAAAACAAATTTGGAAACTAAAATACATTATTGTTATTATTGTTGTTGTTGTATAGTTGCGTTACTATTGTCCATTTACAAGTTTCAATCAGCTGCAAATTGACTCATATTGTTTTAAACAGTTAACAACTTGTTGCAATTAATGTCCATTTGATGCCAGATGCCAATTGCACTGATAGAAAATACTCAATATTAAGAACATCAATTTTAAAACTCCCGACAGTTACAAGTACAGAAACACTTTGTACAGTACAATTTATATTTACATGAATTTAGAATACACATTGTTCATTTCCTGTTGCTGTTTGAAACTTTCTCGTAGTAAAAACGTAACGTTTATAATTATGATGAGGAAATTACATATTGATGTCAATTACCCATACATGTGTATGATTATCATGACGTGTATGATTATCATGCCAAGTCGGAATGGATTTGATATATATAAACTACAGAAAATGAATTTAATGTCACAAAATCCGGTATGAATGAGCTTTTTCGTTTCTAAACAGTGGATTTGGATTGAGGTGGTCGAGTGGTTACACATAAGCATTCAAACTTTAGGCGACTCACCGTTTTTAATTCGACCTCGATCGACCGCATTTCCTTGTCGCATGCCCTTACTTGTTGTCTCGGTATGATAAACCGAGTGGTGTGCGATGCTTATCTGTGACATGGGTTATTACCATGAAGTTTACGTTTATCATTATGTTATGTAACAGTCTGGATCTCTGGTTGGCTATAACCAGAGTTAGGATATACAGTATTTTGGGGATTTTTACTAGTTATGTCATATACTATTTTTATATGTATTTGATGATAAAAGTTAAAAAAAAGTTATTACTATGCAATACCGCATGTTGCATGTGTATGTAGGTTGTTTTAACAAGTGCAAACTTAGTGTGTGCAAATTGTGGGAATGAATCTCTTATTGGCTTTCACAAATACAAAGTGTATATGTACGTGTCGGTATCACTTATTGGCTTCTACCAGAGCAAGTGGATGCGTAAGTCAGGATATCTTGTTTGTTTTTACCAATTCAACTAGAAGAGCCTGTCGAACAAAAATGAAATAAAATGCCTTCTGTTTAACAGTCATTAAAACACAGACTGTGATACCCAATGCCGATCTGACATGTACTACACATCTTACTTCCGAGGTAGCTCATGCCAATTATACACGTACATTAAAGTAAAACAACTCTCGTACCGTGAGTAAAGTAACTCACGTACAGTAAAGTAGTACAACTCACGTACAGTAAAGTAACACGTACAGTAAAGTAGAACAACTCACGTACAGTAAAGTAACTCACGTACAGTAAAGTAGTACAACTCACGTACAGTAAAGTAACTCATGTACAGTAAAGTAACACGTACAGTAAAGTAGAACAACTCACGTACAGTAAAGTCACGTACAGTAAAGTAGTACAACTCACGTACAGTAAAGTAACTCACGTACAATAAAGTAGAACAACTCACGAACAGTAAAGTAGGACAACTCACGTACAGTAAAGTAGTACAACTCACGTACAGTAAAGTAGTACAACTCACGTACAGTAAAGTCACGTACAGTAAAGTTAAAACTCACGTACAGTAAAGTAACTCACGTACAATAAAGTAGAACAACTCACGAACAGTAAAGTAGGACAACTCACGTACAGTAAAGTAGAACAACTCACATACAGTAAAGTAACACGTACAGTAAAGTAGAACAACTCACGTACAGAAAAGTAACTCACGTACAGTAAAGTAACTCACGTACAGTAAAGTAGAACAACTCGCGTACGGTAAAGTAACTCATGTACAGTAAAGTAGTACAACTCATGTACAGTAAAGAAGTACAACTCACGTACAAGTAGAACAACCCACGTACAGTAAAGAAGCAACTCACGTACAATAAAGTAGAACAACTCACATACAGTAAAGTAGAACAACACACTTACAATAAAGTAGGACAACTCACGTACAGTAAAGTAGTACAACTCACGTACAGTAAAGTAGTACAACTCACGTACAGTAAAGTCACGTACAGTAAAGTAGTACAACTCACGTACAGTAAAGTAGTACAACTCACGTACAGTAAAGTCACGTACAGTACAGTAGTACAACTCACGTACAGTAAAGTCCGTACAGTAAAGTAGTACAACTCACGTACAGTAAAGTCACGTACAGTAAAGTAGTACAACTCACGTACAGTAAAGTAGTACAACTCACGTACAGTAAAGTCACGTACAGTAAAGTTACAACTCACGTACAGTAAAGTCACGTACAGTAAAGTAGTACAACTCACGTACAGTAAAGTAGTACAACTCACGTAAAGTAGTACAACTCACGTACAGTAAAGTAACTCATGTACAGTAAAGTAACACGTACAGTAAAGTAGAACAACTCACGTACAGTAAAGTCACGTACAGTAAAGTAGTACAACTCACGTACAGTAAAGTAACTCACGTACAATAAAGTAGAACAACTCACGAACAGTAAAGTAGGACAACTCACGTACAGTAAAGTAGTACAACTCACGTACAGTAAAGTAGTACAACTCACGTACAGTAAAGTCACGTACAGTAAAGTAGTAAAACTCACGTACAGTAAAGTAACTCACGTACAATAAAGTAGAACAACTCACGAACAGTAAAGTAGGACAACTCACGTACAGTAAAGTAGAACAACTCACATACAGTAAAGTAACTCACGTACAGTAAAGTAGAACAACTCACGTACAGAAAAGTAACTCACGTACAGTAAAGTAACTCACGTACAGTAAAGTAGAACAACTCATGTACAGTAAAGAAGTACAACTCACGTACAAGTAGAACAACCCACGTACAGTAAAGAAGAACAACTCACGTACAATAAAGTAGAACAACTCACATACAGTAAAGTAGAACAACTCACGTACAGTAAAGTAGAACAACTCACTTACAAAAAGTAGGACAACTCACGTACAGTAAAGTAGTACAACTCACGTACAGTAAAGTAGTACAACTCACGTACAGTAAAGTCACGTACAGTAAAGTAGTACAACTCACGTACAGTAAAGTAGTACACTCACTACAGTAAAGTAGTACAACTCACGTACAGTAATCAGTACAGTAAAGTAGTACAACTCACGTACAGTAAAGTCACGTACAGTAAAGTAGTACAACTAACGTACAGTAAAGTAGTACAACTCACGTACAGTAAAGCCACGTACAGTAAAGTAGTACAACTCACGTACAGTAAAGTAGAACAACTCACGTACAGTAAGTCACGTACAGTAAAGTAGTACAACTCACGTACAGTAAAGTCACGTACAGTAAAGTAGTACAACTCACGTACAGTAAAGTAACTCACGTACAATAAAGTAGAACAACTCACGAACAGTAAAGTAGGACAACTCACGTACAGTAAAGTAGTACAACTCACGTACAGTAAAGTAGTACAACTCACGTACAGTAAAGTAGTACAACTCACGTACAGTAAAGTAGTACAACTCACGTACAGTAAAGTCACGTACAGTAAAGTAGTAAACTCACGTACAGTAAAGTAACTCAGTACAATAAAGTAGAACAACTCACGAACAGTAAAGTAGGACAACTCACGTACAGTAAAGTAGAACAACTCACATACAGTAAAGTAACTCACGTACAGTAAAGTAGAACAACTCACGTACAGAAAAGTAACTCACGTACAGTAAAGTAACTCACGTACAGTAAAGTAGAACAACTCGCGTACGGTAAAGTAACTCATTACAGTAAAGTAGTACAACTCATGTACAGTAAAGTAGTACAACTCATGTACAGTAAAGTAGTACAACTCACGTACAGTAAAGTAGAACAACCCACGTACAGTAAAGTAGAACAACTCACATACAGTAAAGTAGAACAACTCACGTACAGTAAAGTAGAACAACTCACTTACAATAAAGTAGAACAACTCACGTGCAGTAAAGTAGAACAACTCACGTACAGTAAAGTAGAACAACTCACGTACAGTAAGGTAACTCACGTACAGTACAGTAGAACAACTTGCGTTCAATATAGTAGAACAACTGTAACTGGCTTGTCATAAATTATTTTAATCCAGTCTTGACCACAGCTTCTCTAATAAAGGATTTGCTAAAATCTTTCAATTAAATAAAAATTTCGATTGTCATTAAATTTTTAAAGGTTATTTCCTGAAATATTCGTCTGTGTGTACATTGGTTTGATTGCATAGTATAAAACGCGGAGACACTATTATTAAGCATTGCTACAAATTCAAGGCGTGATAAACAAATAGAAAATATGGTTGAACATATCTGTAAAATTTATCGTGACATCATAGATTATTTTATGTGAAAACTGAGTAATAATATAACAATTTCACAAAAAGAATATAAAATTACAGGTAACGATACATGTATAATCTGTATTAATCCGTATAGTTTTTAACTGTAACCCGTATAAGGGTATGTAACTTATTCCAATGTTTAAAATACCTTTATACCACATAAAGTTAAATCATGAACACATTTTGATAATTTTTCACATTTTTTCTTTGAAGCACCTTTTGCATCGTCACTTTTTACATTTTTGTTTGGGTGAAAACATACATAATAAATCGTCATTAAAACAGTATGCAAAATAAAACCCGGAATTAGGATTAAAACGCCATATTTCCATTTGACAAAATTCGGGTCTTTAGAAGGAAAAAACATGAAAACCTAAAACCACCATGAAAATATTTTCTAAATAAAACACCCAGTGTAATACAGTAACACATACGCTTTGGTTTCTCCTTTCTTTACATTCACGTAACAAAATATCCCAATATACGAAACTAACAGGAGAAATGGATATCCAGATTCTGAGAACAACAGATTCCTTTAAGCCGAGGTTTTTGGTAAATGTAAAATCCAAGGATAAACGACAAATGTAGAAATAAGGGAGAAAACTCCAAAATTTAAAACAGTATGAAAACACAACTATTATGTAAAAACGAGGACCTATTTCACATAAGCGCCACAGGAAGTAGAAAAGTCCACCAATTTTGCTGACGTTTTGTGAGCGTTTCTGGACTTTCCGGTTGTTTCTGTAGTAGGCAGTGTGTATTACAGGCAGTGGAAATCCACGAAAAACATATGGTTATACTAAAAAATAAATAAATAAAAATGATAATAAATAAATAATATTAATATTGATAGAAAACATTGTGGTATATTTATCACTATTCCGACAAAATATGAAATAAAACAAAACAAAACTCATACATACATACATACATACATACATACATACATACATACGGCAAACACAATATACCCAAGTAAACAGGTAGATTTTTATAAATCATATTCTCTGTAGAGTTACATAAAACAGCATAAAATTACAAAATTACAACAGAACGACTATAATGCCTAATATTCAATAAGACATAAACAACTATAGTGACAAAGTCGATTACCACCACAAACCTGACCGACCTTGTATTTGTAAATTAGTCTATAGTTTGTAGTGTAAAATAGAAATATTCACAGACATGACATAACACACATTTTAGCATATCATGCTATTCTAAACAGAAGGTTTGAGATCGATTACAATAGCCAAAAGAAAAGTTTGCTGGGGAGTGTAAATCAAATCAGACAACGTCCAAACTACAATGCGCACGTTTCTGAATAAAAGTATAAAAACAACAGTCATACAGAAAGAAGCTAGTGCCATTTTTTTACATATCTATTTTTTTAAGAAAAGAAAGTAAAACATTAAAAATAATTCATTTTGAAACGCACTGCATGATATTACTGCAAACGATATAATCTAAGTGACCTTGACCTTTGACAACGACCTGCAGATCTCTTGTCATATATCAAATTGCCTTGAAAATATTATATAAAGTACATTTTATGTTATACGAAGAGTTACCTCTTAAGGAGTCCATTTTAATTCTAAACGCTATAGAGAGGTACAACTGTAGGAAGAACTGTAGAGATGATTCCAAGAATCCAAACTAAGCCCAGGATTGCCGAGTCTTGTTTCTGTTCCAATGCTTTTTTCTTAAATCTTCTGATCTTCCTATGGTTCTTCTTGTCGGTCCTCCAGCTTTTGATGATGTAAGCGACAAATACCAACAACCTAATTAAATATTCAAATGGTCAATTCCAGAAAAAATTATTTTGTGATTAAAATAACTGCATTGTAAAACATTGAATTTGTAAAACAATGATGCAGAACATCAGATATTCTAATTTTGTTCATGTTTCTGTTTTTCTGATTTAAAACATGACAGCGCGTTTTCAACACGACTCAGAATCGAACCTTCTCTGAAAATTTTAAACATTCATTTTCATAAAAACCGAGACATGTGGCATGTATTATACGAAGTGGTCATTTGGTTAGTCACTGGGGCATATCGGACAGTATATTTTAAATACAAACTATTGCCATATGGGGGTCTCGGTTGCCCAGTGGTCTAAAGCGCACGCTTACGGTCAAAAAAGCCTCTTACCGTTTTTTTTTTTTTTTTTCGGTGGTTAATCACACTTTTGGATAACATTTC
>JARBDR010000181.1:0-147500 GCA_029721355.1 Tegillarca granosa
TACCTCCACAGCATTAACCAAATGCCAGGTAAATAATTTTGACTAATTAAAAAAAGATCATTAATTTGCAAAAAAAAAAAAAAACCCATTTTATCACAGTGTTGCATATTTTTAGAAGACAACAAAACTGAGATAGGCCTTAAACCATGCCATTTAAAAAAAGTTGCAATTGTTGTTCCGACACATGATCACACATATTACACATTGAACTAAATTATCCAGTTCCATGATCTGTTACAAAATTGATATTAAATTAACTTTATAAAAAATTTGATTTTTACAGTTTCTACCACCTAACGATGAAATAGATTTATTACATGAAGAAGAAAATAATCAGTGGAAAAATGATGCAGATTTCCAGGAAGAGAAAGTTGATGAACAAGAAAACATCCAGTTAACAGACATTATCAATGTTGATATTTATGATGTTTGTCAAAATGATGGTAAATATATTTTCATATGATTATATATATATATATTTATATATTCATAGAGTAACCAATCGTAATATGGCTACCCTAGACTTGGACTGAAGTTTCATTGCATTTGCTAAATATAAATGTTATTTAACTAGCTTTCCATCTGACATCTGCCTATGGTTCTTTCTGTAATCATATTTTATGTAGACTTGATAAACTTGGCTAAAATAAAAGCATTGTAAATGTAATTGCACATGTACATTTAGAATTTGTAATTATGGACTTTTTCAATTTTTGTTTTTGTATTTATACAATACAAAATATATTTCATTTGTTTAGATTTTGCACCCAAAAAAAATTATGACATCTGATTGCAAATTAAATGTCGATTGGACATGCCATTTTAGCAGCTTCTTGCATTGCTTATCAAAATTTTAGAGGTATTTGCACTTGTAATTCTGAAATGGTAATTTGTTTGGCAGACTTTTATGTTTGCATCCAAACACAATTATCACTTGCTTTTAATATATTATATTTTTTATTAGCTTGCAGAAACAAGAAGTTGATCAACAACACTTGCCCATCTTGCAAGGGAACAGACGCAAAAATGGTCAAATATTTCAAAGTAATATTTATGTACCAAACGGATAAAAAAGAAGATCAGAAGATAACATTGTTCAAAAACACAATTTCAAATATAATCAAAATGGATCTTGATTTCAATTCAAAAGAGGATGTTATCCAATTTCTTGTGGAAAAATTACCTATACAGTGCACTGCCAGCATAACTCCAAACAACACACTGTATAACATTAAATAGAAATAAATCCAACATGCTCATTTTCAGACAAATGTTAACATTAATGATTCAAACTTTCAGTTGATGTATGCATGAATTTTCTTTAATTTTTCTATTGATATCATAAAAGTGTACACAAGACTTATTCTTAATGTTTCAAAATTCAATTTTTTCCCAATTATTCATACGCAAAGGTAACTGAATGTTGATGTTATTCTTAATGTTTAAAAATTCAATTTTTTCCCAGTTATTCATATGCAAAGGTAACTGAATGTTGATGTTATTCTTAATGTTTAAAAGTTCAGTTTTTTCCCAATTATTCATACGCAAAGGTAACTGAATGTTGATGTTTTCATTGTCTCTTATTGCTTTGTGCTTGTTTGTACCACAGAAGTTTTAAATCTAATAAACCTAAAGATGAATCCCCAGATCTTTATAATTAGTATTGTTGTTTTTGAAAAATTTGTGCATAATATTGTTATTTTTCTTAAAAGCTTTCCAACATAAAAATCAGAATTATTTTTTATGTTCAATTTGAACATTTAGTCTAAATGTTGTAAAATATTCAAACAAGTAGTAACATGTGGCAATTTTCATTTTGTAGTCTGTAGTTTAGATATGTAGACTTTTATAGACAATAACAAGTGTTCTGCAATTGTCCAACAAGAACTTCCATGTTACAAACTTGTATCTTTTGGTAATTAAATCTTAAAAGCTTTCCAACATAAAAATCACAATTATTTTTTTGTTCATTTTGAACATTTAGTGTGAATATTGTAAAATATTCAAATGAGTAGTAAAATGTAGTAGTTTTCATCATTTTGTAGTTTGTAGTTTAGATATGTAGACTTTAATACAGTATTATCATGATTATTCTTATGTTCATTTTGAACATTCAGTGTGAATGTTGTTAAAATATTCAAATAAGTAGTAAAATGTAGTAGTTTTCATTTTGTAGTTTGTAGTTTAGATATGTGGACTTTTATAGACAATGACTATGCACCCAAATAAGTGTTCTGCAATTGTCCAACAAAAAATCTCTCATGTTACAAACTTATATTTTTGGGTAATTGAATATTAATTTATAAATATTAATTCCATCATGATGTTCATACAAAAAACTCAATTTTCAAGACATATATATATATATATTGGAAAAGTATAAAATTATCAAAATTATCATGATTCTGTTTTTAATTGACTGGTCCAATTATGTTTTTACATTCTTGACACTTAGTAAGGGAACAATGTATGAATAAAAATTTTATCTTTAATCTAGTCACATTTTGTTTTATTGTTTTTTGTAGATTAGATTTTTATCATAGATAAATGTTTTTTTTATGATATTAAATATTGCATGCCTATTTTGTAAAATGACAAGTCCCATTTGTTTTTATTGTAGACAAATTTTTTTTTATGATATTAAATATTGCATGCCTATTTTGCAAAATGATAAATGTTTTTTTTTTATGATATTAAATATTGCATGCCTATTTTGTAAAATGACAAGTCCCATTTGTTTTTATTGTAGACAAATGTTTTTTTTATGATATTAAATATTGCATGCCTATTTTGCAAAATGACAAGTCCCATTTGTTTTCAAGCTTTAAGTTACCTATTTCACTTTGCAATGTTCCATCCATATTAACATTTTTGTTGTTCAATGTAAAGTGTGTAACTCATCACATTTCTCAAGTTTGTGTCAGATTTTTGAAATACTGTTATTTTCTTTTTTAAAGTAAGTGGCTTATTGTAAATTATAAAGCTGTAAAACTTTTTTTTATTTCAAGTTTAATAAAAATGTTGGTTTTTTTTTTTTTGTTATTTATGGTTTTCATTTATTTATGGTTCTCAGTTTGTATCTTAGCAAGTTGGTCAGCATCCAGGTAGAAATAGGTCACTCTGACCCAGTTTTCATGCTTGACTAGCTCATTTAAGTTAAGATTATCCTACATATTACATAAGGTGAGATATGCATAATTTATATCTCGGCTTTTGTAAGATATCGCATCATCAAACTTTGCATGCAAATGTATCTTAGAAGGTTGATCAGCATCCAGACAAAAACAGATCACTTCGATTTGTGTAAAAATAAAAGGATATGGAGCAAAGCAGTAAAGGCAGCCAAAACCACTCTTAAGTGACAAATACAAAATAAACACACATTTCTTGCAAATTTTTCTGTATTTCATAATGAAATAACCTTGTTATACTTTCATGCCTCACTGAATTAATAAATTATGGATACCAGTAATGAACAATAGAAGACAATTTTAGCAACAGATTATCACTGTTAAAAAGAAGTCCTTTCACAATGAAAACATAACAGACAAAATACAAACATCCATATTAAAGAAATCTGATTAGCCAGAATTGACCCTAAATGAGGTTTATCTTCTCAATTAATATCCACCTTGCTCAACGGAGTTGAGGAGGAGATATAACGTTTCACCTGTTCATCCGTCCCTCCTTACGTCCATCCATTCATCATGTTTAAGTTTTGTGTTCAAGTCCATATCTACGATACTACCAGTCATAGATCCATGATACTTGGTCAGTACATGCATCTTGCAGAGTAATGAAGATTCAAATGGTAGTTGGGTCACCTTGACCTACATTTTATTCAAAAGGGACACCGGTTAAGTTTTATGTTCAAGTTCAGATCTAGAAAACTTCATGTCATAGTTCCATAATATTTCATCAGTGTATGCAGCTTGGAGAGTTAGAAGATTCGGATGGTAGTATGGTTGCCTTGACCTACATTTTACGCATGAATGACTGGTTAAGTTTTGTGTAAAAGTCCAGATTTAAAATACTACAGATCGTAAATTCATGATACTTGGTCAGTATATACATTCTACAGAGTAACGTTTCAGGTGGTAGTTGAGTATCCTTGACCTACATTTTATGCATGAGTGACTCTGGTTAAGTTTTGTGTTAAAGACCAAAACTATCATGGTAAAGGTCTTGGTTGTTGGTCATGATGTGTAGATAACATGCTATACTTCCATATTTATCTGAGTTGTATTTGTTTAAATTAACTGATAATAAATCGTTTTCTTGCTGTCAGTATCTAGAAATATTCCCATTTCAGCAATTTTTGCAATGGTTCTATCTGAAGGGCATGGGTATGTGAGCTAGCTCAAGTAGTAAGTTCTTTCATTTAATAACAGTTTGTATACCTGTTTGTTATCTATACCGTGGAAGAAATGTTTTTTGTGTACCAAACACTTGATTATTTACGGCCCAAATATTTGGTGCATGCACCAATAAAGTCTCTTGTTTTTACTGTTATATGATTTACCTTCAAAGTATGATAACACCCATTTAGATCACCAGAACATTACACTATTAAAGCTGCATTAAGTTTTCCAAAGAAAAAATTAAAACGGTGCTAATCTAATTAATGATGTTCCTTATGAACAATGTTACATTTGGTTCAACGATAAAAGCTCGAATAAATACAGAAATTACAGTATTTACCCATCGAGATGCAGCATTTGGGATCTAATATTACAACATTGTTACGTCATCAAAACCCGGGTCATTTAAACACATAACTTGTATTAATTATAAGCATGTTTACATAAAATTAAAAAAACAAAAACGTCCATTTAAAAAAAAAAAAAAATTCCAGTCGTATGTGAATTCATCAAACAATTTAAAGGCATGATTTGGATAAGTGCCTAATTAATCTAGATCTATAGTAAAAAAAAAATACACACACAATAGACATTTCATAAAATAACTGGACTGGTATGTTAAATTGTTTGTTTTATATCAAAACAATCTTCATATCGTATACAATATTGTCAAAGTTTTATATATAAACAAATTAAATTTAAAGTTTTCATAAAAGAGAAAAATAATTTTTAAAGTTTTAGTGAAGAATAATTTTTTTAGTATTAGTCAAAAATAATTTTCAAAGTTTTATAAAACAAAAAATTCAATTTAAAGTTTTCATGAGAGTCCAGATTTCACTTGGACAGCAGTGACGGACGCTCCAGAGTGTATCGGCGCATTGGAGAACGTTTCCATGACGCATGTGTGGTGGAACGACGTTCGTTCGGTTCAGTGTAATGGTTTTGGGTGGCATCACAGCGAATGACAGAACTCCTCTGGTGTCATCGAAGGGAATTTGACCTGTGTACGGTACCGTGATGAAATCCTACAGTCCCATATCATCCCATTCATTCAAGGACAGCAACGTAACGTCACTTTTCTGCATGATAATGCAAGACCACACGTCGCTCGGGTTGCAATGGATTTTCTGGCACAGCATAACGTCAATGTGTAACCGTGGCCAGTCGTTTCACCCGACCTTTCTCCAATAAAACACGTATGGGATGAAATGGAACGCCGATTACACCATCTACCCAATCAGCCTGTTACATTGCAAGGGTTGGCCCTAGCGTTAGACCAGATATGGAACAACATCCCTCAAGCATTATTTAGGCATTTAACCAACTCTATGAGGCGTCGCTGTCAGTCCTGTGTCAATGCTAATGGTGGTCACACACGATACTGATCTTGTGAACTGACTTTTACTATCTGCTATGTTTCTAGTCCCCTGCGTATGACAGTATCTGTAACCTTTTCAATGACATGAATTTGTAAAGAAATATCTAATAAACAAATTAGAAATTATTCATTGCTTTGCATTTTCAAATTATTTTATAATCTCACATTTCAGTCATGCACAGTTTTTTTCCCGCTAGTATATATTACAGCACACTTAGTATAACTTACCATAAAATTTATGTCAGGATATGTTTATTATTAATTTTTTTTAGCTATTTGGAAGGTAGTTTACACATTGAAATATAGATGATGGCTTATATCTTTTTTATTTTTTGAAAATTCTATATTTTGTTAGTTTAATCATATAATTCAAATAAATACATACCTGAATCACAAGTAAATTTGATTTATATTCTACAAAAATAGCAAATAAAATCCTTTTTAATATTCTGGGGTTAGAAATCTTGAGACATGCGCCATAGTCAACCTCAAAAACAAAAATAGTTTCATTTTCTGATATTTCCATCATATTTTTCAATTTTATTTTGGTTTCTTTTTATTTTCAACTACAACAAACTTAGTATAACTTACCATAAAAATAAAGTCAGGATATGTTTATTTTCAGATTCTTACCTGCATCACCGAGGCAAATGAGATAGAGGAGGTTGAGTCATCGTACGAGTACGATTCCGGGGAGGAGTACCAAATACTAATGATGAAACGTCTGAATAGGAAACATATCTCAACATTGTGGTGACGGAGGACAAGAGAAATGAGAAGAGGAAGAGGGATGCAGCTGCAACCTCATCTGATATAAAGAGACGTAGGTTGGCTGAAGCTGCAGCTGATCTTTCATCCAAATCTGATGATTCTGAATCAACATTACCATCTGCCGAGACGCATGCCCCATCTGCATGCGAGGAAACTACACCCGAGGGATCAGAGCAGCCTAAAAAAGTTAAGAAAAGTAAGTACTTATCATAATATTCATATTTGCCATAAAACGTTAACTTTAGTAACTATAATATGAATTGACATTAAGTTATTTGTAAAAGTAACAATTATTTATCTTTTTGTGATTGTAGAATCAGAGTGCCCCATATGCCTATTGCCATTTGGGGGGAGTGTCTCCTGGCATATGAGAAGAAAACATACCAAAGAATACGAAGCTACTGGAAGAAAAAAATGGTTTAAGTAAGTGTCTTATAATGTACAATTAACCAATTCTCTGTTTTGATTTTAATATAAATAATATTGCAAACTTACTATAAGTAACCGGTAACATATATATATAATTTATTTATTTATCTGTTTTACTCATTTACATTAGATGGGGTCCAGATACAAATAGGAGAGATGGAAAAAATCCAAAATTGCCCAAGAGGCAATGTGAGAAATGTGGGGATTACGTTACCCAGCTAGCCTGCCAAATAAAACTTATCCATTAAGAAGAAAACAAACAAGCCAGAAAACCAGAAAGACAGAAGCCCAGCGGTAAGTAATTGTTATGATAATCTGAGATCAGATTTATTTTTGATGCAACTATTGGAAAAATAAGAACCGATTTGTTTATTGTTAATCATTGTTCGAAAAACTTTTAATCATAGAATCACGTACATTTATTTTTCAGACACAGAGGAGATAGATATATTTAAACAGTTCATTCAATATGCCACATCGTCATCTGATGGTTACTAGCCGGCTTACATGTTCGCCAGTATGTGCAGCAGGTTAAAAGATGTTTGTCTGGGCTTAGTAAGACATTTGACCTCTCAGAGATTTTCAGGAGAGGTATGTATATTTCTTTTTTAATATGGAGTTTAAAGTTTTTGTTTTTTAATCTGAATAAACTGCTCGAAGACAAACATTTTATCCATGAATATAATTCATTTGCAGGAACAAAAGACGAAGACCAACCCCACGCAAGGATATAGGAAACAGTAGTAATGGATCTTGAGAGAAAGGTGAAGAAAAAGGGGAAAGAAGGGACAATAGCTCCAACAACTGCACAAAATCACTATTATGCGCTGAGCCACTTCCTGGATTTCTTACTATCTGAGAAAGCAATAACTATTCAAGATTATAAATTTGATGTTCAGCAAATAAAAGCGAGTTATTTACATGTTTAATATTATGTATATACGATGCAGTAAGTATTTAATAATGAAATTTTTTCTGGCTGTGCTAAAATAGGAAAGATATCCAAGTTTGATTCTGGGTAAGTACTATTAAATATCAATTTTTAATTGCAGAGCAAGTGCAAAATATGGGCTCAGTCCCTTAAAAATAAAAAGCAAAATGAACGAATATAAACCAAATCAAGGCACAAGAAAATATGCCGAGTGTTAATGTCTTGGCACAATTTGGCATCCTTTCGTGAGAGAAACATACCAAAAGGCAGTAGATGAAGAGATTGACAGGGAAAAAATAGTGAGTTCAGTTACTTTATTCAACCATTTTCATTGATGCATAATATGCTTTGTTATTTCATTTTTTTCAAATCAGATATTATTAAATATCGAAGCAATTGCTTTATACATTTCTATTTTGGTTCTTTTCAGGAGAAGAGCCAGACAGGGAAAACTTTTTTTATTAGAGCAGTGCTCATATATGCCATACTTGGGGGTAGTGCGAAAAGAACCCGAGTGATTGTAAAAATGACGAAAGAGGAATTAAAACTAGCCAGACAAAAAGAAAATTGTTAAGTGATACATGTAAGTGTCTTTCAACGTACACAAACCCCAATCCGTCTAAATCGGAAAAATATGGATGGGATTGCATTGATAATTTCTCTATTTACTTGCAGATCGCAGAGCACAAGACAAAAGGATAAAGTTCGGCAACCGCAGGTATTTGGAGTGAATGAGTGAGTTTAGGTTTTAAGCCGCATTAGCGTTATTGCAGCTATTCGCGGCTAGAGAATGTTAAAAATATAACAATTTATAAAAATAAAATTGATGTAAAACTAAATAGAATAGATTCTAAAGCAATTACTAAACTGATAAAAACCAGTAACATCACATATTAGTTATTATAAAAGACTGAATAATAAATGATAAAAATTATATTTTAATGAACAAGTTTATTTCCCGAAGGAATTTTAAAATTTGATGCTCATGGACATTACTAAAAAGATCTTGCATCGATGATGCAGAATAAATAGTATCCCTTGTAGTAGCAAAGTCAACACAGTCCAGCAAAATGTGCTTGACAGATTGTTGACTTTGACAAGGGACATATTGGGTGGTTGATCTCCCTTTAAAATAAAAAGAATGTGTAAAATTACTGTGGTTTGTAGCAAGCCTATGTATTTGGGGCAAAGACGATTAATTTATTTTGATTGGCAAGTCAAGTGGAACCAGTCTCACGTGTTGTTACCAAACACGGTGTCTTAATATCAATTCCGGGTCACATTGGCATTTTAACAGTTTTTGTACTGTGATATACGATCCATATACATATAGCATTCCTTAGCTGGATTTGGATTTATATAATTTTGAAACTTTAGATTCATCATTTTCAACTGTTTGGCTTATATTTTTTAAGTAACAAACTTTTCGGTCTTAGTGTCACTGATGAGGAATGAATTTCCGAAATGTGAACATCTGGCACATCAAAATTTAACTGGTAGGCCTATTTGTATTATATATTTACTACCCCTGAGCGGGTACCGCTGCTGGTGGAGGAAAACTCCCCGAAGGTATCAATAACTCAGTAGGCAGTACTTTGTGCTGTCAGAAAATGTACCTTTTAGCAAAATTTCCAGTCGTCTAAAATTTGAAATTAATTTAAAACTAAGGTTTGTTCCCTCATGCACAGCATTCCTTAGCTGGATTTGGATTTTTATAATTTTGAAACTTTAGATTTGGTATTTGTATTATATATATATACCATACTATTTTGTGTTGTAGATAGCGATATGTAGACTAAACAACGCCACTTAATCTTTTTATTGTTTAGAATGTTAATCCGCTTTAGGCGTGATCATCCTTAACCACACCTTTAACGGATTAACATTTTGTCCTCTATAAGCTAAACTGACCGAAACCTTTCGTTCCAATTTTCTTTATTTTAATTGTTATATCATTTACCTTCAAAGTATGATAATAACATCCATTTAGATCACCAAAACATTACACTATACGAGATGCTCAGCTGGAAAAGAATCGAGGTTTCCGTGTGAAAGATTATTCTATTTTTACCTATTCTCAAGAAAAAAGGGGTTTCGGTTATTTCTACTGCAAACGAAAGGTATTACAGTAGACGATGGTATTCATACGGTTCCTCTCGACATTACTCTGTGCCCCGTGCCAAACAGCACTCGCCAAGAACAAGACGACAACGAAAATCAGGATAATGAAGAAGTTGGAGATTTTGACGTTTTTGAAGCGTTTGTTGACCTTTTATAAATATGTGTCAACCTTGCATCATTTTTATATATCCCTTGATTACTTTACTATAGAGTCTTACAATGTTCAAAGTCGGGAATTATTATCTAAGTATCATAAATCTTTTTTAATTATTTACTTTACTCACAATATATTTTATAATTAAATAACACAGATATTAATTGTTTGACTAAATGGATAAAACCAATTATGTTTTGAATGAATATGTATATGGTCTGTTGTATGATTAGGACGAATGAACATGTTGTAATAAACTTGATGTAAAGTCTTAAATGGATATAGCTGCCTGCGTGCTGAATATAGCTATGACTATAGGTTGTGTACATGCGTGTGTGAAAGGTAGTATTAATTATTTATTTATATTTGAATTATGAAATCATGTTAAAAAAAATATGATAGCAGAAAAAATAAACTGCTCAAGAAAAAAAATATGATTGCAGAAAAAATAAACTGCTCAAGAAAAAAAATTATGAAAGCAGAAAAATTAAACTACTCAAAAAATAAACTGCTCAAGAAAAAAAATTATGAAAGCAGAAAAAATAATCTGCTTAGGAAAAAAATTATGAAAGCAGAAAAATTAAACTGCTCAAGAAAAAAAATATGACAGCAGAAAAAATAAACTGCTTAGGGAAAAAAAAATATGAAAGCAGAAAAAATAAACTGCTTCATATTTTTGTGAAGTTTAATACTTCAAGTTTGAAATTTTTTGAAAAATATTGTAAAGTTTATTTGTAACTTTTTGTAAATTTTATATGAAGTTTTAATTTTTATTCTTAATATAAGGGTTGTAAATTGTAAATATTTTGTATGACAGAAGGAATTGTGGAATAAATAAGTGCGTATTAGGAGTTTGAAAGGAGTGTGCGTGTCATGGTAGCCATACATCTTTCATCAAAGATGTAAAAGCCATCTGATGAGACCTTTGGCGGGGTCGAAACATTGTACACAGATGAAGACATTACCAATTGATTCAGACACCAGTGTAGTTTAGTATCAAGACTGGCTTTCTCTTGTCTTAGTTAATTGGGTCTACATACATCACGAAAAGACAATAAACGAAGACATATTTTATAGGTAAAATTTATTCTACTTCTTCTAAAACACATTACAATACTTAATAGCGAATCCATTTATTATTACGTCCAGGAGGACCCAACTTTACATTGCGTCCAAACTTATGTTTTTGTCTATTTTTCCTCCCTTCAAAGTATTTTTGGCGTTCTAAGCCTTTTCAAAACTGGAAGTTTCTTCTGTAGTTTCCGCTGTTTCAACCATAGTGTCGCCAGTTTTAGTCTCCTCAATTTTATTATCACTTGTTTTCTTTTCTCCCATTTTGCTCTCATCCATTTGAGGTTTATTATGTAAAGTCTTCACATCACATACATGCTGTTCCGGTGTTGCATTGGCTGTATAGGTCGTAGTCACCATATTGATTTCATTTACTTTAGGTTCAGAAAAAGTATTGTCGGAATCCAATTTTGCACTCGACTTGTTAATGTCTTCTCCTGTTTTAATAAAGTTTCATATTTTCGTTTAGATAGCAATACTACTTCTTCACACATATTGATCTATTTGTTCAATTATAGGTTTCAGTACTAAATGAATCAAATCTAACTGATATACTATTTTTAGTTCAATCACAGTAAATCATATGAAAAAAATTGTGTTTTAGACTTTGAAAGGTCTTGAAGAAAAAAAGATAGAAATGGAAGTTGGTCCACAGCTTTACCCAGACACCTCAATTTCAACCATACTCCCGTGTTGTAAGTCAAATGATTTTAATTCTTTTCATTAGGATTTTGTAATCCTGGGTTCCCAATCCTATACAGTATTTTTGATGCAATTAGAATTAACAAAAAATAAATTATATCAGGACTTTGTGGAGTGCCTTACAGTCACTGCAAGCATTGTAGTAAATCGATTTCTAAAGTATATCTAGATGAATTGAAGGATATCATAGTTAATAGGTTGTGATTAATCTCACAAACTTTCTTAAAAATTAAAATTTAATTTGGAAGTCAATGTATAGTAAAATTTGTTTTAATTTATACATACATTTACAGTCTTTGATTTCAATCAATTCAGATAAATTATCAGATTTTAAATGATAAATAAAGTTTATCATTTGTTAATCGTCTACTGTCAAACTGTAGTTTACAACGTCAACTCAAAATTAATCCAAGTTTTGCCTTTATTAAAGCTAGATGAAAATGTTTTCTGGTCTCCATCACAATATATCTAGTATCTAAAATCCTCATTTGGTTTCATTTTTTCATGTTTTTTTCTTAATTTTGTTATTACACATGCTACTCTTTCTGGGCATCTGATCTTGCTCCAAAGATGGAATGTAACACCTAGGCCATTTATCAAAAACTAACATTAGCTTTGTCTCTAGCCACATGATTATGGTTGAAAAGAACAACATAATAGTGCTCTATTGATATATATACATGTATATCTATATGACATTTCAATTCCATTTTATTGTTTTGTATTTTCAGCAAAGAAGACATGCAGCAGTGCAGGCCGATATCCAACTTGAACCAGTAAAGAAACTGAGATCAATTGAAACACAGACTGATATTGACTGGGACTGTCGAGCTTACGGCAACTCAAGTTTTGTGTCCACACATGTGACAATGAGAACGACCCAGACTGGTGCCCTATCATTGAACAGGAAATTTCGTTTAATTCAGAGGAAGAGGCAATAGATCATAGAAAAGAAAGAAAGTTTATTGTTGTTAAATCGTCATTGGATTTACTATTTAAAAACTGTGATATTTGTGGAAGAGAGCAAAAACATACCAAGATGATTTGTGGTACATTGGTTACTGTTAATACAACTTGCGATTGTGGTCATTTTTATTCTTGGCAGAGTCAACCATTATCTGGAACTATGCCAATAGGCAATCTCATTTTAAGTGCTGCAATTTTGTTTTCTGGCAGTAGTCCCATGAAAGCATTGAACATGCGTAATCATGCAGGCATTGAGATATTTTCTCTCAGAACTTACAATAACATTCATAGTGCTTACTTGGTACCAGCGGTAGAGTCTGTGTGGCAACTTAACCAGCTAGAATTGTTACAGGCAGCGAAAGAAAGTAATGGGGCAATGATTTTGGGTGGTGACGCCAGATGCTGCTCACCAGGACACACTGCCAAGTATGGAAGCTACAGCTTAATGGATTTGCAGAAATCTTAAATAGTAGATATTCAACTTGTACAGGTAATATACATTGAAATTAGATCATAACTAAATGTTATATTATTCTTTTAAGGTTTTATTCATCCTGTTGATAATTGACACAGCTTTGTGACTGAATGGTATGGTCACTTGATTAGACCTCTTTGAAACTCAGGATTTAGAATATACCGTACACCCATATAAACACTGTTAATAGTAATAAATTAAATGCAAAAGTTGAATATTACTTGGTGTAGTAGACCTACTATATACAGTGATGATAAGCAAAATTATATGAAAAATATAATTGTTTTAAATGCAGTTCTTCAATGTAAGACTAGTACTTGCACTGGATCTGAAATTTCTGTTGCCTTTCTAAATGCATGTGGATCCCACCTATTCAGACAAAGGTAATATTTGTTTTAAACAAGTGGTACACTATATATATTTTCTGTTTTCAGAGCAATGAAGTGAAAAATTCTTATGCAATGGAGATGGAAGGATTAAAGAGAGGTCTTGCACACCTTAGTGAAAATGATATAAAGGTATCACAGATTGTAACTGACCGCCATAGCCAGGTGAAAGCTTACATGAAAAATCAGCAACCAGAGATTCAGCTTTTTTTTATGTTTGGCATGTTGCAAAAGGTAAAATTTTGATTTTGTGTGTTATTCCCTTGTTTTTCTAATAGCATGTTTTGTCAGATTTACAATTTTTCCAATAAATAAATAAAAAGTCTCTCACATGTTTAATACTACAATTTATAGTCATGCAAGTTATATAAAAAGTTGGATTCATGAGCAAGTTGTTGTTATATAGTTTCATATGAAGTGGCTCAAGTGAGAAATTGGAATGAACAGGTTTTTTTAAAAACAATCATCATCTGCAACTTGTCCGATCTGTCCCAATTAATACACTAAAATTCACTATTTTAATTAAGTGATGTACATTTTGTTTAAAGTCACTGTAGTAGCTCAGTTGGTAGAGTGCTCGTTCCTTAAGTGGGTAGTGACTGTTCTTTCGCCAAGCACTTGGCATTACGAAATGAAAGTCACAGTTCCTTTAGATGGGAACATAAAAATAAACGAGATCCCTTGTCATGGCACAGCACGCTAAAGAACCTGCTGTGTAATGTTATCAGCGCAGCGCACAGGCAAAATATCTGCACCATCGTCTATAGCTGGCTTGACTTGGACATTAAACATCATAATTAGTTATAGACTGTATAAACTTTTATTTTTTAACAGTCGGAATCAATATCGATAGATGTAAAAACCAAACACTTTATATTTGCAGGAATCTACAAGAAGTTAGAAAAGAAGGGACAGAAGAAATCTTGTCAAATCCTGTCTGATTGGTCAAGTAATCATTTGTACTGGTGTGCAGCGAGCAGCAATGGTAATGGGGAAATGGTGCTGCAGAAATGGCAATCCATTTTGAATCATGTGGCCAATATACACTATAGACATGGGGATCAGTTTCAAGAATGTCAGCATGGTCTGCTTGAGGAAAGAGCTTGGATTAAGCAAGGTATTCTAAACAATTGATATTCATTTCTTTTTATACATGTATAACTTTAAGCTATATACACCAACTAATTGTATTGCAAATAAGGCTTAAGAAAAAAATAACATGTTTTCAGTAAAGCTCTTAGAAAAATTTTGGTCAGTTGGTAGGCATTTCTAAAAAAATAACATTGACCATATGGGGCAAGAATGCTAACTTTGATTGTACTTGTGAAAATATTGTCATTAAAACTTTTTGGTAGGCATGAAAAATTGGGGTCTGTAAGTTTACCAGAAACACACATGGACATTGTTTTTTTAGGCCTATTCTGATAAATATTTGACTCAATTTAAAACACTCATTCTGTTATACATTGATATACACGATATAAAAGTGGTCTGTAAAAGTCTGTTTAAAACCAAAGTAGAGGTGAATGATGGCTATATGAGTGAGGCCATTTAAATCAAGCCTTTCACAATTGCAAAGATTAATTCTTGTGCGTACATGTTTTTAAGCATTCAAATTCACTCTTCTATTCACTTTCAGTCAGAATCTCGCTCTATAAATGACTGGAAGAAAGTTTGTTACGCTGTCTGTTAAATATGGACCACGATGGCCAAGTAGTCTAAAGTGTGCACTTGTGGATCATAGTGCCTCACTGCATAGGTTCAAAACCCTCTCCAGACACATTTTAATGTGAGAAAGTTAGTTCGCTTCCTGAAGGTTGGTCATTTACTCTTGGAACTCCTGTTTACTCCACCATCATTGAATTTACCGCTTTAAAAAGGATGTGGTGTAAACTATAACCCAATTCTCCTATATTATATATCATTAACACAAACATTTTTCTCTTTTTAGGAAGTATGGCACATGATGAATTGAAATCTGTGGTTAATGGCAGAATGCTGGTAAAGGACATCAAGAAGCTTTCTCCTGGACAACAAACTTCTGGACTTGAAACATTTCACAAAGTTGTGTGTCATTTTGCACCAAAGGTGGTTTATTTTTTCCATTCACAAATGAATGCTAGGTAATTACATTTATAATGTATATACTGAACAATTTAAGAGACAGATGGGGCTCTGAACTGCAAACCTTGCTGAAAATGCACCAAAAATTTGATTTATTATTTAATTTGGTTTGATATGATTGTCACTTTAGTCATGAAGCCTTCAATGTTGCACAAAGTAAAGTACTTTCTGTTCCCTAACAATTCTCGTGACTAGATGTCTCTTGGTAGGATGATATAACAAATTCATAGTATAATAAACTGTTGACAAATCATTTATAAAAAAAATAGATACACTCTCAAAACAATTTAGTCATGTTCATTGTTCCAATTATGTCACTGACTGGTTATTTGGTTTCTTTTAAAATGGCAATCTTAAAAATTTAAGCATATGACATGTATTATTTTTTGTTGTTTTTTCAATAAGATTATACTTAGCTGCTCTTCATTTCAACGAACATTGATCAAGAGAACAAGCTGTTGACAAAAACGGTACACCAATGTATAGCATCTCTTATCCCAAGGGTAGAAAAGGGGAAGGAATTGCCAAAGAAGTTAAAGTGAAACAGACTTTCAGTAAGCTTACTTTTTTTTACACTTGTTATGAGGAATAGTGGTTGAAAAAAGTGGGATTGTCAGGACATGAAAAAGTACATAAACCTTACTTGTTTGCATCATTATAAACATTACCCAATAAAAACTTTTGATAGCAACTGCATGTTGACTAGTAACATAAACTTATGTAAGAAAATCTTGAAAATGATAAGAATATCGTATCTTAACATAATATGAGGGGCCTGGGTGGCCAAGTGGTCTCAAGCACGTGCTAATGATCTTGGTGTCTTTCATCACTTAGGTTCGAATCAAGTTCGGGATAGATTTTAGTGTGAGAAAATGTTAGTTCGCTTGCCAAATGTTGGTGGTCTTTCTCCAGGTACTCTAGTTTTTTCCACCATCCCTGAACTGACCGCCTGGAAATAAGCGAAAGAATCTTGACTGGGGCATAAAACATCATAATTCCATCCATCTACTAAACATAATATATCTTTAAATTGAATAATGTTACATTTATTGTCTCAAAATATTAGAATATCGTATCTAAATTGAATAAGTGTTACATTTATTTTCACTATTTATAACTATTACATTAAATTCATTTTAGATTATGTAGACCAGCTCATGTAAGAAGTATTATTACATAGACAAGTTCACCAAATCTATTCACAGGCACGGCTATATAGGAACTTGGAAAGAGCAAGACCCGGGCCTTTATCAACAAGTACACCAAGACGACCAAAACAAGATATAATTGAAAATCAAAAAATCACTGTCGTTTTAATAGACTTTAAATTCCACGTTTGGAGAAATGTTGTAACATATAAAAGTTTTTGTAACTGGATATTTAAACCCACAATATTCTTCTGATGGCGCGTTTGGAGAAATGTTGTTACATATAAAAGTTTTTATAACAGGATATTTAAACCCACAATATTCTTCTGATAGCGCGTTTGGAGAAATGTTGTTACATATAAAAGTTTTTGTAACTGGATATTTAAACCCAAGTTTTTGTAATTGGATATTTAAACCCACAATATTCTTCTGATAGCGCGTTTGGAGAAATGTTGTTACATATAAAAGTTTTTATAACAGGATATTTAAACCCACAATATTCTTCTGATGGCGCGTTTGGAGAAATGTTGTTACATATAAAAGTTTTTGTAACAGGATATTTAAACCCACAATATTCTTCTGATACCGCGTTTGGAGAAATGTTGTTACATATAAAAGTTTTTGTACTTGGATATTTAAACCCACAATATTCTTCTGATGGCGCGTTTGGAGAAATGTTGTTACATATAAAAGTTTTTGTAACAGGATATTTAAACCCACAATATTCTTCTGATGGCGCGTTTGGAGAAATGTTGTTACATATAAAAGTTTTTGTACTTGGATATTTAAACCCACAATATTCTTCTGATAGCGCGTTTGGAGAAATGTTGTTACATATAAAAGTTTTTATAACAGGATATTTAAACCCACAATATTCTTCTGATGGCGCGTTTGGAGAAATGTTGTTACATATAAAAGTTTTTATAACAGGATATTTAAACCCACAATATTCTTCTGATGGCGCGTTTGGAGAAATGTTGTTACATATAAAAGTTTTTGTACTTGGATATTTAAACCCACAATATTCTTCTGATAGCGCGTTTGGAGAAATGTTGTTACATATAAAAGTTTTTATAACAGGATATTTAAACCCACAATATTCTTCTGATGGGAATTGTTCACTTATTTTCATAACAACACAAGCTGGAAGTATGCGTCTACTCTTTCTTCCAAGAATGTGCCAAATCCATCATAGGCTATGTACCGATACAGTCTGAAAAAAAACAACAACAACTGTATATATCTCATATATAGTGTAATGTTGGTAAATTAAGTTTTTTGTCATACAAATTTTTATATGAAAGTGTTGACAATCTGAGATGTTTTGTAAACGTGTAATCATTCTCAAAATTGTTATCTGAGGGGTTGAAAATTCACGTAAATGTAATGAATCTGAGCTGTAATGTAAATTTGATGATTGACCTTTGAGTTGTTGTGTCCACAAGCTTTTGTGTCAATGTGTGATTTGCTTGTGAGTTGTGTAAATGTGTAATTGACCTGTTAGCTGTTGTGTAAATGTGTGATTGGCCTGTTAGCTGTTGTGTAAATGTGTGATTGGCTTGCGAGTTGTTGTGTAAATATGTGATCAACCTGTTTGGCTTGTTAATTGTGTAAATGTGTGATCAACCTGCGAGTTGTGTAAATATGCGAGTTGTTGTGTAATTTAATTTGTGAACTGATGTGCAAATGTGTGGTCAGCATGTGATTTGTTGTGTAAATGAGTGGTCAGCATATAACCTGTTGTGTAAATATGTGATCAATCTGGGATTGGTACATAATTTTTTTTTATCAATAAACCAGTGATTTGATATATAAATGTGTTAATTCTTTTATATATAGGGAGATATCTATGCATAATTACTTTACTGTAGCATATGATGTGGAATAATGCATACCAATGAACAGAAGCTACACTTCAAAATCATAGGGGAAATTAACATTGAAAATAAAGAAAACATGAGTTAAAATTATCTTATTTGGTTATATTTTTGTACATACTCGTGAATAAATTTATTCTCCCCAAGGCGACCATTCTCTTGAATGTATTCATAGTATGACGTCTAAGAACATAGTTGTTTAGACAATTGACAATGAAGCCTTCATGCTCTGTTATACATTTAATGCTGGCAGAAATAACCTTCTCGTTAACAGCTGCAACTGAAGTACAACAACAGCATTCTTCTGGGGTTGACATAGACGAACACTGTCCAAAGGAACACCTGGAATGAATTGACAAAAATTTACATTACTCTAAAATTTATGGTGTTTACACACTGGTCAAGATTAATTTTATGTGATAATACTAGAGGAAAATATATACTATGAAAGACGGGTTATTTGCTAATGGTAATTTAGTTTTAATAATTTTCACAGGAGAAAATAGGAGACCAATGATACCAATATGATTTTTTTTCTAAAGAAGGGGGGGGTGGAAGTTGCCAGTCATAACTTCATTATACATACACTAAAATCGCAAAAAAGGTTCTACATACGTATATCATTAGAAAAATTCGTACATTAAATACAAAATTATTATTTGTGTGCCACCCGTAGTTGAGATTTCTTTTGACTTCGCTCTATTAGCGAAATAGGGGTATTTTTCACATCCAAAATACTGTTTGTCGTAGTATACATTGAAAAAATAAAACGAAAAAACCCCGACTACGATATCCTGTGATGAATAGTGAATTATAGTACGTTGTTTTGCCCAGGCTAAAGAAACGTTTATCAAAAGTGATGATACTATCAGTCACGAGTCGGTAGACACATTAAGCAAGACGACAAATGCAATGCCCGTCATTCCATTTTTTTTTTAATTTTAGGAATCAGTGTTACGGGTTGGGATATGCCGTCATTATTTTATTTTTCATAAATAAACTTTTAATTTTAATTTGATCTAACTAAAAACGTTATTTGATCCACTGATCTTGTACATACCATTCTTCAAGAGGAAGTATATCCACGCTAATCACCGAGTTGTCAAACGCACTTTCACTATCATTGTCCGATGAATCTGAACAATTTCTTTGTCTTACAGGTTCGTACATGTAAGGTCGCACTGTAATTGTTAAGTCAATCGCAGGAATGTCGTCATAACCATCAAAATCATCGTAATCCCCATACTGTAGATCTGCTGATTCAGCCATTGCTAGTAAACTAGGTCAGGATATACTGTATGGCTTACGATAATTAGCTTGGGTAGTTGTGACGTCACGAATCAAGGGACGTAATCCGATTAATACAACACAGAATAGTCGATTTTAAATCTCGATTTCTTAAACGGACAATGACCAAAAAATTTAAAAATTGAAAATTAAGCATGTATTTATATCAGAAATACATAGAAAAAAATTCAAGGAAATTAAAAACCGTTTCTTATGACAGAAATGGTCAGTTTAACATTACAGATATGAAAATGTTTACCTATTTGTATCTAACATTGTAGAGTAAATACATCGCAAACTCAGTGAACAACTGTACCTTAAACACATGATTTAAAACACCAAATTTAGCAGGTATTTGTTATATATCAAGGAGGAAGTTTTATTCATTTACGCTACAAAATATTTGCCATTTTTATTTAAAAATGAAATTATGATATTGTAAATAATCATTCAAAATGCAGCAATAATGAATTCTGTATTCAAAACCGTGAGGAGAAACAACATACCGCCGTCCTTTAATACTCTTGACTGGTCAGTCTTATTTTATTGATAACTTATGTAAAATTAATGGGGTTTGCATAGCAAAAAAGTATTTGTCATAATCAATCACTTTTAATTTTAACAAATAAATTAAAACTATAAAAAATTGTATTTATTTGTTAAAATTAAAAGTGTTTGATTATGACAGTTTTCATAAATTTTTGATAAATCTTCTTAAAACTTTCCGAGATTAAACATCTTGACAAAAGCTAACACAAGTTGGTTATTTGTCATGTTGGGTCATTAAGTAGTTCACTAGGTAAGATCATAGAAAACCTTGTTAACACTCCAAAACCAATAGATTTTGATAAATTGTCTTCAAACTTGAAACCAATAGATTTTGATAAATTGTCTTCAAACTTGCTCACATTCTATATCTTGACCAAAGCTAAGTCAGGTTTAAACATATATGTCAAATCATACAAAAACATTGTTAGTACTCTAGAAGACACAGTTTTTGATAAATTGTCTTCAAACTTGTTCACATTGAATATCTTTACCAAAGGTAAGTCAAGTTTAAATATGGGTCATGTTGGGTTAAAAAGTGGGTCACTAGGTCAAATCATACAACATTGGTAGCACTATAGAACACAGTTTTTGATAAATCTTCTTTAAACTCGCCGAGATTGAACATCTTGACAAAAGCTTGCTCAAGTTTGAGTAACAATTTAAAGGACGTATTTTTAACCAAATCGTCTTTTAACTTGCTCAGGTTGAACATCTTGACAAAAGCTAGGTCAAGTTCACATGAGTCATGTTGGGTCAATAATCAGGTCACTAGGTCAAATCATAGGAAAACATCATCTTAGTTTTAGAATTTACAACATTTGTTATCTATATTCCGAAGGTATTGGACATAGCAGTCATGCTGTTGTTATCATCAGTATTGTTGAAAGATTTGAATTGAAAATTTTGCATAATGAGTTTACTAGTTTAAAAAAAAATTGTGTTACAAATTTTGGCAAATGGAGGATTGAACATATGTAGGAAATGCTGAACATGCAAAGTTATATCAGTGATATGTCCCAGAAATTAACATTCAATTATTTCCCGAAGGGTCTTCATGTTGGAGTTAGGTTGGAAAACGCCAGATGTTGTTGTATTTAGCACTTATATCGTACATATCTGCACTAATAAACCATATACACGTGTATTTACAATGTAAATGGATACACAGGTATCTATGCACATTCAATTATTCCCTGGGATCTTGGTTTGAAGAAGGGGAGGGTGGGGAAACTCCTGAGGATGCGGTATGTAGCACCTATAACATATATATCTCCACCCATAAACAACCATGTAAATTTACAATGTACATGGGTACATGAATGTTTATGCACATTCAATTATATCCCCGGGAGTCTCAGTTTGGGAGGGGATAGGAAGACACCTAATGTTGTGGTATAAAGCACCTTTACCATACATATCGCCACCCATAAACCTTAAATATATTTATTATGTCAAACCAATTTTTTCATGGCACGATTATTATGTCAACTTACACATTCTTAAATATGTTTACATTTGTGCAATTCACCAGGTTCACATTTCTGCACTTAGGGGTGTCAAACAAAATATTGGGACTTATCTAGTGATTGTGCCTGCTTCATTGCAATATCTAGTTTTTCTTCAAGTTTTTGTGTAGTAAACAAAAACCTGATGATAAAAATTGCGTTGTTAAATTTGTTTCTCTGTTGCAATTGTTGGTGACGAAACTTGTATCAAACGCTCTGGTTAATTTATGTATTTTTTCTTCAAGTTTTTGTGTAATAATGAAAAACCTGTTGATAGAAATGCATTGCAGAACACGTAAGTTTTTCTGTTGCAATTATTGATGACGTAACTTGTAATTGTTTAGGTTTCGTCCAACATCGCAAAAGTGGTTGTCCCAATACTAAACAGAAATGAAAAACTTTTAGTTCGGCATGTTCCCTTTCCTATCCTTTCAAAAATTAAAACATTCGTTTTAATATCATTTTGGAGACCCCTGATATCTCATGGCACCAGACCTTACCTCAATAACAAATCTTCTGAAAAAGTCATTAAAATTCTTAATTTTGTTATGAAGCCTATCTTGTGTTTGAATTAAAGCATCTGGTTCATCTTGCCATCATTTAGTCAACACCTGTTCTTGCGCTTAATTTTTAAGAAAACCTAATATATCCTACGTGTCAGAGCACTTGGCTTCGTCTTTATTTGCAAATATTCTGTGTATGCATGTATTTTGTTTCTACTGATATAGGCTGCTGTACCTCATATTTGTTGGTGATGTTATGACTACCACAACAGTGAAATATTATTATTTAATCCACCTCACGCTTCACATTTCAGTGGATCGTGGGAAAGAATGATCGGTATTTGTCGTCATATCCTGGACAACATGCTATTCCAAGAAAAGAATAAACTTACCCACGAAGTTCTGTGTACTTTGATGGCAGAAGTGTGCATCATTGTAAACTCACGACCATTAACATTCGTTTCTGCTGATCCTCAAAATCCCGATATCTTATAACCTTCACGAATTTTGACTGATAAAATTCCTCAGCAGGATACATGTTTTCCTAAGTTTGGATCAAAAGATATGTTAAAGAGTCAGTGGAAATTAGTTCAAGGTTTAGCTGATGAGTTCTGGAATCGATGGAGTAGAGATTACATCCATGATCGTCAAGTTCGCGATATATATGGCGTTATAACGTGTAGTTAACTAGCAAATCAGTTACGATATTTAATGAGGGTCTGTACCCTTATAATCGACAAAGTCTTAGATTGGACATAAAAAATCTTGCATAACATGGTATTACGAAATTGAAATTGAATTTTCTTAAGCATTTAAAATTGAAAGATTTTACTGTCGTTTACAGTATAAATTGAAATGAAAATGCAGTTTAGTCATGCATATACATATGGATTCTTACAGATGCATTATATATATATATTTGTTTATTGATTTTGGTTTGAAATGAGCAAGCATTTAAATACTCGAATCATGAATACAGACCACCACGAGGAAAATTATCTGTTAAAGAAGCTTTACTTCTCACAATCTTAGTTTTAATTTGTAAAAAAACAATGATAAAATGATTGTTTACGTTCTGTTGAAGACGTTTTACCTCCCATACAGCTTTTTAGTTTGAAAGAGTAAAACAATTATTTTAATACAGACCACCACAAGGAAAATTATCTGTTAGGAAAGCTTTATTTCTCACAATCTTAGTTTTAATTTGTAAAAAAACAATGATAATATGATTTGAAGACGCTGCAATAACGCTGATGCGGCTTTAAACTAAAAATTACTCACTCAATCTCTGTTAGATTTAATAGTAAAACAAAGATTTGATTGTGTTTTGATCTGTTGAACAGGTTTTTCCTCCGATACAATCCGAAAGATGTTTTACCTCCAATGCCACTCTCAAATCTCTATTATTTTTATTATTATTATTAGTAGTAGTAGTAGAAGAAGAAGTAGAACAATAAATCGACTGTGTTTAGTCCATGTTTTACCTCAAATTTAAGCTTCTTTTTAATAGAAGAACAATGCTCTCACTGTTTTGATATATTTAAAACAGGGTTTGCATCCCGTAAGCTTCTCTATTGCTGTTATGTTTTAAAGAAAGACGTTCATTGTTCTACCGTCTCTCTAAAAATGCCTACTCTCTGCTATGTGTTACAATATTTTTCTAAACTGCTTGATACACGTATGAAAAAAGATGGTTTTTGGTAAAAACTGAGGCGAATGGGAAGCTGATAAAAACGTCAGCATCCTTCGGAAGGTCTAAATCAGTAGTGATCAATTTCTTCGGTGGATATACTTATATACATCTATATAACCAGTGGTCCAGGCTGTCTTTGGGTTGGGACAGTGAAAAGGTGGAAGAATTGGACCAACAGTTCATCAAACAGGTAATGTCATATAATAAATACTAAATAATTTCACAAGCAACATAAAAGTGGCATGTGCTATAAATATACAATCTTACAAACTCAACAGTGCATATACTTTGAAACATGTTAATGTTAAATAAATGCATTATTATTATTTTCAGGTGAAAGAAGAGAACGTCTTAGCCGACAGAGCTGCTGAAGCAGCTCTTGCAGAACCCCTCAACATCGCCACCGCCGCCCCAGCACCAACTTTAGGACAGGGTAAGAAGAGGAAGAGATTGGTTATCGATGAAGATCAGTAAATGCAAGTCATTGTACCGTTTATCACAAAGAGCATTATTAGAATATTTAATCACCCGTCGTGGACAAACATATGTCCGGGATAATATAATCCAACTACCCACTAGTGTAATATTGGACTTGTACATATTCATTAAACGTATTCAATTTTCATATTGGCTCGATATTTTGGAGATTTTGGACGCGGCTTACGTAGTAGAAGAGGTTGTGAAACAACGGTAAGGTCCAAAACCTTTTGGATCTCTGTATAAACTCTCTTGCTACAACATAATCAGGGAGTGTGGATTTTTAAATGACACGGAATGCTATACCATATTGGACAATCTTCCAAAAACCATTCTAAATGATTTAAAATCGTGTTTTCCTCAAGGTGGACACTGGAAGCGTCTAATTTATAAATTTCTACACGATAGGAGAAAGCCATCCTAGGAATACAACCATTATAGATTTATGTGTTATAAAATGGAATCTGACAATTCTAGAGATTTCGACAATTTGCTCGACAATTTAACAGAGACATATCTTTCCGATAGTGAAGAATATAAACAGGAACTACAATCTATTTGGAAATAATTCATCTCCTCAGAGTGGCCGTGGACAGAGCGATGTTAAACACGAAACCTCCGAAAAAAGCGCTCTGGATGGAATCGTAAATGATTATAGTATTTCCCAACAACATTTGAAATTTTTGACATAAAGACGTGAAAAAAAACTCTCGTATTTCACCATGTGCTTTTGGACACATTAAGAGATAATTACAAGAAAAGATACCGAAAAAGGAGAAAAGATGTTTATTTCAAAATTGCTTTTTGGGGGATCTATACTAAAGAAATATAAAGTAAAATCTGCAATTTTTAAGAAGATTGGGATCATAACTCGAAACTCTTTGAAAGACAAATCATGTCTGTCAAAACGCCAGTATGTAAATATTCGTTTATTCTTTGAAAGAGATAATGTATCAAGAATAGCGGCAGGCAATAAATTATTTCCAAACACAAGTGATAGAAACACTTGCCTTTGTAAACTTTGCGAAAATGCATCATATATGGCAGATGCATAAAAAAAGCAAATGTAATTAAAACATGTGATTTAGAATACATCATAGCTTCAACTGTTTGCAATACACAAAATCAGAGCTGTATGTATGGAGAATGTAAGAAATGCAGCCAAAGTCAAATAGATACAGACCCCTATATATTAATTTTCGCTTTCCGTTGGACTGAATTTAGTTTGAAATTATAATTATGTAAAGGAGGTGGGTGGAGTTTTTGCTATAAAACGGGCAGGACTGAGACGTTCTCTGTAAAGACGAAAATGGCTACTAAAACTTTCACACAACGTGTCAAACCTAATTTGGATTTAGGACTTTCGGCAGAATGAAGGCGCCAACTGTAGTAGAAAGAAAAGGCTTCCTATCTGTGAATGCTTATGACAACAGAATTACCCATGGTATCATTCAAATGAACTATGATGTTAAAGATGACTTCATATTAGAGAATTATCAAAACAACGTATTTCTCGCCACTTTTACAACTTGTCATGCACGACTCAAGCTTTACGAAGACCTGGAGCTGTTACAGGAAGCTCGTTTTGTATCATGACACTGACAGTGTTATCTACATTAGTCATCCAGGTGATACGGAACAAGAACTTGGCGATTATTTGGGAGACCTGACGGACGAACTCATCCAGGATCTTGGATTACTTTTTAAGTTGCCGGCGGTCCTAAACAATATGTCCTAACTTCAATCTTAGACTGGTGGATTAAGTGTGATGGATAGAACCCCACCACTGAAATTCGTGCAATCAGTTGAGTTCGATGTTCTTCCGAAGTCAGGGATTTCATATCTAGGACATGGTCTGGATAATTCTTTCCTATATAAAAAAAAAAAATAATAATAATAATAATTTGTGTTCAATCGTTAATGGAACGCTATTTAGTAAAAAGAAGGCTTGAACAGGAGAACCTCAACACCTGGTGGACGTTTTTAACATATTAGGCTTCTTAACTTCAGAGCGTGAACTTTGAATCATGTCTGGGATGCTGTTGTTATTATACTTTCATTTTTAAATGTTTCATATCTCAGTCCACTGGTTGCAAACTACGTGCGCTGCTTCAATCGAATTGAACGATGCAACTAGACCTCGCGATAATCAAAGGACTGATGGTATTGACAACCTACTGATCGACAATCCACATCTTCATTTTTTATGCGGTGGAATGCTTAGGTCTCAGAAGTTTCATTTTCATTTTGAACAGGTCTGGGAGGAAAACGCCCCAGCTGAGAGAGCCGCCGCCGACGAAGAACCAGCAGTAGCTGGGTCTTCGGCCAGGCCAGCTGCAGCCAGGGTTGGGAAGGGAAAAAAGAGAAAAATCGTTGAAAGTGACAATGAGTAGCAGCACCACGTTCATTAAACCAACTCGCTAAATCAGCTTTATTGAGTAACGTACTGAAAACTTCGGACCAATTCCATAGCAGATATATATTAGTTCAGCTGCCAACACTTTTATTACTAAAGGTATACCATTGTTTAATGTCATCAAACTTCATCTGTTCAGAAGATTTCCACGTTTGGTGTGTGTTAGAGACTTTTCTGGTGGTTGAAGAATTATGAGTGAGTGAGTGAATTATTGTTTTGAGCCGCATCAGCAATTTTGCATCTATTCGCGGCTAGAAACGTAAAAGATAAAATAGTATAAATGAATTTAAATCTATTTGTATAATAAAATAATTACCGAAAAGTAAACTAATAAAAACCAGTAATATTACAGACAAATTATTTATAAAACACCGGAAAATAAAATAAAATAATTACCGAAAAGTAAACTAATAAAAACCAGTAACATCACAGACAAATTGTTTATAAAACACCGGAAAATAAATAGTAAAACAATTAAATTTTACCAAATAAGTTAATTTCCCGAAGGAATAAAGCGAACTAAAAGTGTGATCAATGTACAAAATCGTGATAATTAATGTTTCCTCTGGGCGGTGTTAAGCGGACTCTATCGTGTTGAACAAAATGCACACAGAGTTTCGAATTACGAACAATATTAACATCGGCTCAATATAAAGGGCATATCGTTCCCCGCAGAATTGAATCAGATACATAAATCTGAGAAGCAGAATGACATTTCTATCTTTGTTATTGGATTTGAGTAGGGTGAATTTTTTCCTTTGTGCGTGACGCAGGTGAAAAACGCACCGTCTGAAATTGACCTTCTGTACCTTAAACGTGGATAACTGCAGAGATGCCAACTATTACAGATTCCCCGTAATTATTACGATTTTATTATTTAAATTACGGTAGAGGTATCGGCAATTACGGCAAAAGTTGAAATTCCGGTCAGGATCATTTTCGTTATCGACATGGTTTTTAGAAAGAAGTTTGTATTTCCTTTTATTGAGCAATACAAAATAATGCAGTCAACTTGATTGGGAAACCTGTTATTTCCGAGTAGCAAATCTCTGTCTTCTTCATTGTCATACGGTCGGATTTTAATTCGGAACAGTTGTCATTTCTTAATGGCGTCAACTTCTGCAGATACACCAAAGAAAAAAAAGCAGAAAATCGAACAGATGTTTCAAATTGAGTATTCTGTTCAATGGCCATGTTATGAAAAGTCAAGTAGGAATGGATATGCTTATTGTAAAACATGTCAGCGTGATATTTCGATCAGTCATTGTGGTCGTGATGACTGTAGAAGACACTTGTTAAGTAAACGGCATTTAGACATGTCAAAACTAAAGTCCGAGTGCAAGCCTATGAATCAGTATTTTAAAAGTTTGTCATCAGAATTAGATGTTACAAATGCCGAAGTATTTTTTACCGACTTTGTCATAGAACATAATCTCCCTGTCTCAATTACTGACCATGCAGGGCATTTGTTTCGGAAAATGTTTCCAGACTCGGAAATCGCCAAAAAATATGCAAGTGCTGGAACAAAAAGTTCTGCAATTATTGTCACTGTTGCTGCTGAAACAATCGGAGACATCGTTGATATTTTAAGGGAGGGTCTTTTTGCTATGTCAACTGATGGGAGCAATGATGCTGACAGTCAACTTTATCCTATTATCGTTAGATATTTTGATGAACAAGTTGGAAACATAAATTCTACGGTTCTAAATATTCCTTCATGTAAAGAAAACTCAACAGGTGAAAACATTTTCCAATTATTAAACAATGAAGTTCGAAAACACAATATTCCATGGGAAAACTGTTTCTTTTGGGTGCAATAATGCATCTGTGATGACTGGCAAGCACAAACGAGTGGCTAATATATAACAAATACCTGCTAAATTTTGATGTGCCAGATATGCACATTTCGGAAAATCATTCCTCATCAGTGACACTAGGGGCCGAAAAGTTTGACAGACCAAAAAACATACGCCGAATAGTTGAAAATAAATGAATCTAAAGTTCCAAAAATATATGAATCTAAATCCAGCTAAGGAATGTTTTGCAGGAGAGAACAGACCTTAGTTTTAAATAAATACATAAAATTAAGACGACTGAAAATTTTGCTAAATGGTATATTTTCTGACAGCACTAAGTACTGCCTACTGAGTTATAGATACCCTCGGGGAGTTTACTCCACCAGCAGCGGTACCCGCTCAGGGGTAGTAAATATATAACAAATACCTGCTAAATTTTGATGTGCCAGTTTGTTGCAGATCAGCATAAACAAATTTTTGTTAGAGGATGCCCATGCTATCTTTTGCATATCGCTGCCAAAAAAGCAGCCTCAGAATTGCCTTTGGACATAGAAGAGTTATTGATAGACATCTTTTATTTTTTGGATAAGAGTTCAAAGAGACTTAAGGAGTTAAAACACTGCCAATCACTTTGTCAAACAAAAGCTCATAAAATTAAGCATGTTGCCACAAGGTGGCTGTCACTTGGACAATGCATAGAGAGATTATTAGAGCAGTGGGAGCCTGTCACAATGTTTTTTGATTCAGAATATGAAATGGAGCTAAAGAAAAGTGTAAATAAAAGGAATAAAAAAGATTCTATTAGAAGTGATAAAAATAAAAGTGTTCCTGGAGTTTCTAAAAGTAGTGAAAAGGGTGGTGTGATGACTGGCAGTGAAAAGAATATTAAAACAATAAAGGGTAGTAGTGGGGGAAAACCTGTTAAAACTGCTTCTGCAAGTGCTTGTACAAGATCTGACCTGGGGAAAGTTGAAGACAAGATAGATAAAAGTACTGAAATGGACAAAGGTTTAAATATACCACCAAGAGTACTAAGGGTATATAAAACATTAAATGATAAAATGACGATGTTGTATTGTCCGTTTCTTTCAAATACTATTCCAGTTTTTGATAAAATTAATACTGTTTTACAGTATGATTCACAATTGAAAACAGAACTGTTTGAAGGTCTATGTGATATATATGTCAGATTTTTAAAGCCATCAGCTATAAGTTCAGCTAAGACTATTCTTCCAGAAGAAACTAGAGAGAAAGGGAAGACTTGGTAATTGGGACAAAAACAAGAGTGTACTTATATAGTATTAAGCTCAGAAAAAGCAACCAAATTTTGTTGCTCTGTTAGAAAGTATTTTGTAGCAGCGTGTGACTATATAATCCAGAAATTGCCCTTGGATGATCTTGTACTGAAACATGCAGAAGTTGTCGAAATTTCTGAGAGAAGTAAAGTGAAGTTTTCGTAATTAGAGTTTTTTATTGACAAATTTCCAGTTTTATTACATGGGCAAAATAAAGATAAAGTTCAGAGTCAGTTTTTAAAATATCAGATTGATACATTGACTGAAGGTATATTAGAAGAGGAAAGAATAGATAAGGCTTGGGGCTTGATTGGTAGATTAGAAAATAAAGACAAGGAATTAAAGTACTCACTTTTGTCAAAAGTTATGTTAGGGATTTTAGTGTTTCTCTACAGCAATTCTGAGAGTGAGCGAGTGTTTAGTACAATTAAAAAGAATAGAACAGACTTTAGGCCAAATCTGTCAGATACTACTTTATCAAATTTGATGGTTAAAAAAAATGATGACTGCAACAAAAACGCTGTGTTATCAGAACACGTATACCCATAGTTTATTACAAAAGGCTAAATCAGCTGCATATCAGAAAAACAGGGAAGGTGGTGACAGTTAAGAGAGTCATATAACCAGTGGGTGGTTAGAGGGTGGGATAAATGAAGTAGAATTTATTCTCTGAAGAGTAAGTATTTAATGTATATAGTGTTTAACACAATTAAATGATGTTCAGTACTAATTGTTTGACTTTTTTGTTTTATTGATGTTTATATCAAATCAGAAATGACCGCAATATATTACTGACAAGGTACTCAAAATTACTGAAAAAAGAGCTGGTATTACTGATGACACCAAAACGGGGTTGGCATCTCTGGAACTGTCGCACTACTGCCGGTTAAAGAGTTTAAACAGGCTACTATCGAAAACCATCACAGATGGACGAGCGTATAAATTTGGTAGATATTGTTTGCAGCCTTTCACGTCGCAGCATGTTTTAGATAAGCACTTGAGATACTGCTCGACTCACGAAATTCAACATACCGAATTTCCAACTGCAGGGGTTGATGATGTGTTGGGTTGGGCATATCGTTTCCGTAGAATTGAATCAGATACCTAAATTTGAGAAGCAGACTGGCATTTCCATCTGTGTTATTGGATTTGAGGAGTGAGTGAGTGATTTTTTTCCTTTATGCGTGACGCAGGTGAAAAACACACCGTCTGAAATTGACCTTCTGTACCTTAAACGTGGAGAACTGTCGCACTACTGCCAGATAAAGAGCTTAAACAGGCTACTAGCGAAAACCATCACAGATGGACGGGCGTATAAATTTTCTTGAAAATTGTTTGCAGCCTTTCACGTCGCAGCATGTTTTAGATAAGTACTTGAGATACTGCTCGAATTTTGTGTTAGATAAGCACTTGAGATACTGCTCGATTCACGAAATTCAAGATACCGAATTTCCAACTGCAGAGGTTGATGATGTGTTGGAGTTCGGTGACTTCTCCAAGCAGATGCGTGTACCCTTCATAATATACACAGACATGGAAGCCTTTTGCCAAGACCACCAGCAGAACGCGGGTACGTCGACGGGGCGGAGTATTGCTAAAACTAAAGAATTCAAGACATGTAGCTTTGGTTATCAGGTGGTGTGTTGACGATAGAAACTGTGTAGATGTATATCAGTTTCCTTTAAAGTGACTGTACTTCTTTCAGCTGTTACCACACTTTGATCTGATGAAACTTTATAGTCAGAGGTCAGACTCGAAGTTGTGAATTTGTCGTCTAAAACATAATAATTTTTTTTACAAAACTCTGATACAAAGTGCCTGAATGCATTTTAGAAAATAATTCAAACTTTGATAAACTTCATTCAATATTAAAAACTCTATGGATTTTTTCTGCAATCATTCAGAGTACTTTATATAGAAAGAAATTATTTAAATTCTGTTGTAAACTTTAAGCAGTATATTTCACATCATACTCCGAAAATTGCTTACTGCATTTATTAATTATGTTTCTAAATTTTATTTCGTGGATCCTGCTGTCTCATATTGTCAAAAACTGCCTCCTGGTTGTCACTATCAGGGTTTTTATCATGGTTCCATCACTTAAAATCAACTGATTTGTCTTTTCCGCTTAAAAAACCAGATCATACTGATGTGTGGGGAAAACTGTTGGGAATCTGGACTTATCCTCAGCGCACCTTAATATAAGCCCATCTTGGTCACTGCATTGACCTCAGGGAGCACTTTGCGTCGAAACGCATAATATAAGTATGCAAAACAGCATCAGCTGATCAGTCATGTTGTCAGCTAGGGGGATAGTCAGGAAATGCAACTTTTTGCGGGAATCGGAGACTAACCTATGATCATCTTACGTTAGATCATGAGGTCACGCGTCTTTCTATACATCAAAGGTAACCGACACGGTCAGCTGCGTGATAAAGGAGTAAGGGTTACAGAAGGTACAATATACAATCGTTATCTTGATAAATCAGCAATGATTATAGACATTATATACCAACAATATATAATATATAATTTCATAAACACAAATAAAACACTTTTTCATTATGATGATGATTATTATTTAAAAAAAAAGTTTTTTTTCTTATTATTAAATCTTACTTTCAAGATTATCACATTAAAGAATCTTTTTCAATGTAACTGAAATTATTGGAAGATAAAAAGCGAATTCCTGAATTATACGAAGGAATGTTTGATACGTCAAGTAAATCTGCATCCCATATGTTATTAACATCAGCTGAGATAACCCTCCTACGTTTTAACTTGGTTGGGACCTGTTTTTGAAGTGAAAATCTTTTTTGGTTTTGTAGCCATTTTTTAATCCTGCATCTTCCAATTTTAAATTTTCCCTCGGATTTAACAATTTTATACAGTTGTTCAACACCCGAGAATGCTGCGGGGTGTTTTGGATTAAAGTAGATTTTTTTCAGATACTCTTTTAATCTGGTTTATTGGTAGACGTCTGTGTCTTTTTCTTATTCATTTTCTGCCTATATGTGACAAACGCCGCAATAGCATCGGGTTTTATCTCTTTCGTTTTTACAGCTATAATTCTTTAAATGTTCTACCAAACATAATCTCATGGCAAATTGTAATTCTTTTGACTGATACTGTAATATATACTTGTGTGTGATAAGCAGTGAATTAATAATCTTGACTATAATAATGAAACATAATTGAATAATCAGTGAAAAGAATCTTGACTGAGATTAAAATGAAATGATCTGGATTGAAACAGTGAAATCGTTTCGATTTATTAGAGGATATATATACATATATATATAGTTACAGTAAATAACAACCTAAAACGATATACATTACAATATTTTATTGACATCAACATTTGATGTATCTGTTACAGACAATTCACTTATTGACATAGTATATTAATTTGTTCATTTTGAGTACTAACATTTTAATTCTATTTTCCCAATCATGAGTCTTTAAAGCTGTTTCTCGCCAATCCTTACATAAAATTTTCTAACGAAAAAGAGTGTCATTTTCTGAAACAATAATAGACGAATGGTCTTTGCAAAGTTCAATGACTTGAATTCATCTTGACTTAATTCTTGTGGTACCATGTGAAAAAACAAATGAGTTGTCTCTTCGAATGTCATTTCTAAGCACAAATGTTCATTAATGCAATCATGATCACGAAGACTTGGTTTATTGTTCAAACATCCAAAGCAGGTTTGAAGAGTTTTTAGTTCTATTAATTTTAAGAGCACTTCTGCATAACAAATATTCAAAACATCTTCAAGTTTACTAATAATCAGTTTGGAATCAATAGCAGTGAATGGTACATAAATATGTTTCTCAATAATGCGTACAAAAGAACTATTACGTTTTTCTTTACTACTTTCGTTACTATTAGAAACGTTTCCTAAAATGACTCCAAATCTTGTAAAAATTTCCCGTCTGCATTCCAATAAAGACGAAAACCACTTCTTCCCGTGAGCGACTACAACTTCTTTTCCATTGGGTCGACGTTTAATATAATTCCAGTTATAAAGTTTGGCTCTAACATGAATAGGGTTTTTCTGTTGATTTTCACCTTCAGACGACTCACTTGTTTTCACATTAGATTTCTTTTCATCCATTTCCCTCTTAACTGTAACATCACTGGTTTTTGACTCCATTTTCTGAAACAGGAACAGAGTTACTATTATCTAACACTGAGCAAACGTATAATACAGATTCCTTTAATTCACAAAATTTGGAATATGTTTCTATATCTAGTGTAAATGAAACTCCACCTTTTCTAAGTCTGATAACACTTTGATTCTTTTTGGTATATATTTCTACATAATGTAACCCGTCTAATATGAAAGTTGAATATTTACGAGCACCGTTATTTTGAAAATAAGGTATCTGAATTTACGATCACCGTTATTTTGAAAATAAGCTATCTGAATCACATCTATTGCAGCCATCTTTCTGTAAGATAAAGTTTCAAGAATCATTAAAAGTTCCATAAAGTATTAGGAATAATTTAATATATCATGTCAACTTCGGTATTATTAGCATTTTAAATATCGCAGTCATGAATACCGTACACCCTCAAATAAATACAAGTTGGTGAGTGTTTTAAATGTTCTTCGACTGGATTATCATTCCTTAACCAGTTATGTAGTTTCACTTTACAACTAAAACATTCAGTTATATCACTATGACCAGTAAACACAAATCCTGCACGAGCCATTTTTATTTTACACGGTTTATGTTGTGACCAAGTATTAAATGTATTTATCCGCTCTTCAAAAAATGTAAAGTTAGCACTAATCATATTTTTAACAGACTTACCTTCAAAATGTTGAATTGATCCAAAACCAAATAAAAGTCCAAATTTTATCCAAGTCATATAAACTTATCTAAACGATAAGAAACAATTGAAATGATTCTTTAAATGAAATTGAATGCGTTTTATACACCTTAAATATTTCAATACGCATGCCCCTAACTAACCAATTAAAATGTCTTTATCGATTCAAGCACGTGGGTGTTGTTAATTCATGCACGTGCTCGTATCATAGGGACCAATTACATTGTGAATTCTTTAAAATACCGAATCATGCGCACATCATTTTTTAATCTTACATGATGCTGAACAGAGGCCTTTTTTGTAACAAAATGACCTTTTACACAGTAAAGATTAATTTAAAAAATAAAATAATGTTTTTAATTACACTGTATAAAACACTCATAGTATACAGCTGTTTACTACATTAAATAAATAGAGTATATTAAATATAAAATGCTAAATTATATATTTTTATTATAACCCGTATTTTACTGTATCAGTTATCAGTATGTGTACAGCAATCGTTCAAATTTTTGTATGAGTACGGTAACAGGTTTACTACAACTTTACGATAATACACTAATGACCCGTAGAAAGAATATTCATTGATAGTGTAACTCTATAGCGATCTACCTACCCTGTCAGGGCGTATGTAGGTCATGAACTTCATTCATAACGTTAAGTTTATCGATGGATATCACATCTACACAACACTCGCATCGTTTATCTCTATTAAATAGTATATCGCTACTTAAAGTTGATTTATAATAAAAGTAGTTATTAATTCTTACAACACACACACACACACACGTGTGCACGTACGGAATCATACACGAAAACATACTTTAAGAGTTATTAAAATTATCAAAATACATCAAAGTGTATATCATGACTAAATATCTAAGATCGTGTGTCAAAGAAAAAACATCATATGTTAGAATAATAATTCTAGATATGATGTAATTACCGATTCATCAGAGTACGAATTATATTTTTAAATTTGTTTTATAAATATTTATGCCCCAGTAGCTTATTTGGGAAAGCGTTCGACTGAAAATCGAAAGGTTTCTGGATCGAAACCAGACCAGGGTAATTTCTTTTTTTTAATATGTCCTTTGGATCAAGATACTGTTTTCGGAATTATCAAAAGCGACAATAAGTGGTCATTTAACTCTTTTAATTGGTTGTCATACAAGAGCTTTCGGTCAACTCGTGACCCTGGCTATTTTTGACTTAGAAATGATGATACATGAATCTAGACATTCTATTGGTCATTTGGGTTGGAATATCCCTTTGATGTTTAATAAAATGGACCTGTCCATTCGTTACAAACATTATCATGAAAGAGTCCATGGATGAAATAACTGTTACCCTTCACAGATTACCGAGACTAAAATCTGTAAGTGGGGAAACTTATTGTAGACAGTGGTCAAATGCTTTTACACATATTAAAGAGACCAGTGTTATGACACCAGTGCGTTAGTTTCAGCATTATGAGGATTGTCTATTCGTTTTTTAATTTACTGATTTTAAATTAATATTTTTTTTTCTTTGGAGAGAGAGAGAGGGAGAGAATTATAATTATTTATATCAGATGAATTATATTTTTTTATTTATATTTTTCAGATAAAGGTATTATCTTTTTTAAAGTTTTTATATTTGTATCTTTTTATTTTTAACTTTGATTTCCCTCAAGAAAGAGTTTGTTATTTTATTATTATTTTATTTTCATACATAAAGGTATTATGTTTTTCAAAAAGTTATCTTGTTTTCATTTAAATTCAAAAACACCTGAATATCAGGATACGGGTTTTAAATTGTATTATTATATTTGGTCAGAATGTTATGAGACAACGTTAAAAGGAACAAGCCGCTTTACATTATATTCAATACTAAATAAATAAACATCTGTTAGATTTAACTTTCATCTACTCAGGGGTTCGAACCTCATTTACATACCGTTGCGTATCACACATTCACTCGGGTATCGGGACGCCTTGATCTCAATTCATCTTGAACGAAACCATTGATTCTTGGTTTTTTCAATTAAGAACACACGCGCATTATGACATCTGCATGGTGGTATTTCATTAACTTCATTCAATACCTACCCTTTACAGAAATACCCTTACATTGTATAAGTTAATGAAATATCATCATGCAGATGCTTTCAGAAATACCCTTCATTATATTAGATAATTAGATCGCTCACCTACCAGATGCTTTCCCCAAAATTCCCTTTGTCTTACACACACGTGCATGCATGCATGCCAGGTGCGGACCACCCATACGTCCTAATTAATGCAAACAATGGTCTTTTGTCTTATTAATTAAAAAAACGACGGACGGTTATTTTAGCCTAACACTACTAATGTTCACTTATCTCTGATGTTTTTTTCAATGAAATTAAAGTTTGTTTATTGTTTTAACGTGATAGTTTACCTTTACCTTTGTCAAATCATTGGAGCAATCAGGAACATAACAAATTACATTCTGTACAGCCTTGTCTAGGATTTACACCTTTATCAGTATAGTAGACGTGAAGGTGTTGTCTTTAGACGCTGTAGAATCGGCCATAGTTATTTTACGCATTCATTTATTTTGAAGAGAGAACAACCTCCTCAGTGTGTCCCTTGTCAGGGTCAACAATCTATTCAACACATTTTGCTGGATTCTGTTGACTTTGCCTCTTCAAGGGATACTTTTTATTCAACATCATCGATGCAAGATCTTTTTAAATGTGTCCACGGACATAAAATTTAAATTTCCCACGGGAAATCAATTTGTTTAATAAAATATAATTTTAAAATATATTATCCAGTATTTTATTAATATTATCTGTGATATAACTGGCTTTTATCAGCTTAATATTTTTAAAATCTTATTCAATTTCCATCTGTCAATATTTATATATTTTAATTTTTAACAATTTCTAGCCGCGAATAGCTGCAATAATGCTGATGCGGCTATAAACAGAAATTCACTCACTCACCTTTGCCAAGAACTAAATGTACCATACGTTAATACACTATTGTTTGTTTGCTTTTGATCAACTTTCAATAATACTGACTTTAAGTATATTAAATGAGTTCGTTGATTTTTATTTTAGAGCTCGCGTCTTTGACATGTTATTGATATTTATTACTATTATCAATTAAAAAAATTAGTTATTAAATTATAGTTTTTTGTAAAATATTTTATCATAGAATTTACTTGCTTAATGTGAGATTTCCCACACATTAGAACTATTTAATATAAGTTGATTAATTAAAAAAAATAATTGCCCTGATCTGTCATCGAACCAGAGACCTTTAGATCTTCAATCTAACGCTCTCCCCGCTGAGCTACCCGGGCATTTAGATTTATGCATGAACTAATCTGTATATTACCGCAACTGTAAACTTTAAATCACGACCCAAATATATGTTAAGTATTATAGAATATATTGCCTCAGATGAACGGAATGAGCAAAACCCTAGAAATTCAAGTTAACCATACCATTATGCAATTTCACACATTAATCCTCGAGAACTTTTTGCCATCATCTTACTCGCATAGAAAACGTTCTTTGCTACCATTTATAGGTCAGTTTAGCGGGACCCTCAGTTCAAACCCTGAACCTGCCTCAAGTACATCGAGCCAGTACCTAACATGGAGAATGACACCACAGTTTTATTCACTTGTTTCTTAGACTGTTGCTGATGGTAAAACTCCCATTCTACCTGACTGCCATGGAGTCATTGTATCTACAAGACTTCTGAGACCAGTCAACCAGATAAAGATAAAAAAGAAGATCAGTTCAAAGGCATGAGACTGTTCGACAATGAAAAGATGGTCAACATGTGGAATGAGACATATCGGTTACACCGAGAACAGAATCAAGAGTGCCAGCCAGCTTAAAACAAGTGAAGCAAGACTTGGGATGGAGACTTACACAAAAATGTGAAAAATCTGGTTTCGAGTCTAAAGAATACAAACTATTCAAAGAAATCAAAAACAACAAGCCTTGGATCAATGCTGCAGCACCTAATGTGTCATTTGCCATAGGGTTACAAGATACACCTATCAGTACCAGACTATGTTAGCTGCCATAGATGTGCCACCACCTGTTAAAACCAACATGCAGAAAACAGCAATCAAAGTAGCCAAGGCAACAAAAGAGTTAAATGAATCAGATGGCAGAATAACACAAACTCTTATAGACATCAACAGACAGACAGGAGTAATGGACCCAACCGAGGTCAACGTGTCCATGGATGCCAGATACAACACTTTTAACATAGCCAAAAGAGAAGGAAACCTTGTCAGAATGCTTCACAATCAATCAGTTTAGCCATAGAAACTGTCACAGACAAACCGTATATACTGGGAACAATACACTAAAACAAGCTTTGCTGAAAGGGACATTGGCTAAAGAACAAAGGATTTGATGTTATCTGTGATGGAGGCCATGCCGACTGCACAGCAAACCTAGCTTCACCTGTGCCACTCTCGGAATACGAAATGGGAATATGAAATGGGCAGAGAAATGGCAGAAAAATTAGGACTAATTATAGACGTCATTTTTAAATCTTTTGATCGTTTACTTTTAATAGTCTACAGTTCAAAGGACAAGGGGTGGGTATCATGTCCCGCCCATATATGAATAACTGATGATTATTGGAAATTCCAGCCAACATTTTCGTCTCATATCGTTGGTGGACATTTTGTAATCTTCTTAGTTTCTGTTTGAATATTCAATAATAATTTCATTTTCACTTTCCGTTGAACTGAATTTAGTTTGAAATTATAATTCTGTAAAAGAGGTGGGTGGAGTTTTTGCTATAAAACGGGCAGGACTGAGAAGTTCTCTGTAAAGACGAAAATAACTTTCACACAACGAGTCAAACCGAATTGGGATTTAGGAGTTTCGCACTACTTTCGGCAGAATGAAGGTGCAAACTGTAGTAGAAAGAAAAGGCTTCTGAAAATGAATGCTGATGACAACAGAATTGCCCATGGTATCGTTCAAGTGAACTATGATGTAAAAGATGACTTCATATTAGACAATTATCAAAACAACGTATTTCTCGCCACTTTTACAACCTGTCATGCACGACTCAAGCTTTACGAAGACCTGGAGCTGTTACAGGAAGCTCGTTTTGTATCATGACACTGACAGTGTTATCTACATAAGTCATCCAGGTGAAACGAAACAAGAACTTGGCGATTATTTGGGAGACCTGACGGACGAACTCATCCAGGATCTTGGATTACTTCTTTCGTTGCCGGCGGTCCTAAACAATATGCGTATAAAACTAACAACTATAAACAGATCTACAATATAAGAGGTTTTTCCTTCCACTACTCCCAACAAAAACTTCTCAACTTCGATTTTATCTTGGAACCAATCCAAACAGCGGAAGACATGTCCAGCAGTAAAAGGACTATTACTACTGTTAATGAACATAAAATATGTAGGGACAAACGTACTTGTAAGCTATAGAATAGAAGAGAGGAAAAGCAATACAAAATTGTATATACCATATATGATAAAATTAAGACATCACTTTCAGATACAGGAAAATCTTCAATATTTTAATTCTATTTTTACATAACATTCCATGTGTGCGAGTGCATACGGGTGACACCTGTTTTTAATATTATATGTATTACATATACAGAGCATTTAGACAACAGATCGTGTAATTACAATTATGAGGATCCGGTAATTAATTAAGCCGTTCTTTGAACACATCATGTACATAGCAGATATCATGAAACGAAAGAGTGAGGAGAGTTTGGATACAAAAAAGCAAGGCCTTTCGTACAGTGGAGAAATTTGCCAGCGAAAAGGCTTTTTATTTCTTAATTTTTTTGTATAAGAACGGTTATCTCAGTTTGGTAGAGCCGTCGAATTAATTTTTTAAATGAAACGAAAAATGGTTTCATTTTTTTGTTTTCGTTTTTTTTTTTATTTTCTGTAGATAATTTCCTGTCTAGAATATGATCGAGATTGGTGTAATCCAGCGGAAGAACGTAGTACTTTGTGGAAGTTTTTGAATTATTCAAAGAACATTGATGTGGAAATGTGGAATTTGACTAATTTGGACGTAGATACACTCATGTGCCAAAAGTTTGTCAACTTTTTTTCAAGATGGCGGCCACTGTCGAAATGTAAAAATTGATAAGAAATGGTAACCTTACCTTGTCTGTGGACGATTTTATTAATATATGGTGACATAACCCTTTGAAATGATCACTTGTCGACAACGCATGGGTAAGGTGGCATAAAGTCTTAGCAAGTACATAACCGAGATCTTATTCCAGGCACTATGAAGCTCATTCTTCCAATCATCGGTGGTGTGTATCTGAAAAAATTTCTTCCGCACAATATTTTTCAAAGTTAACCATACATTTTCGATTGGATTTAAGTCTTGACTCTGTGCAGGCCAGAAAAATGGGGGAATATCATTTCTCCGTTTCCAGGCTTCCATAACACGGGATCTGTGAACTGGAATATTGTCATCCATAAAATACCACTGCTGGTTTTCAAAATAATTCACAACAACAGGCCATAAACAGTCATCAAGAGTGGAAATATATTTCTCTGAATTCATGTTGCCATCAATAATGGTCAAAATTCCACGTCCAAAATATGTAATGCTTCCCAAAACCATGAGTTTTAAAGTTCGTGATGGGCCTTGGCTAAGATACCCTAAGCAATACCCCCGCCCCTTTTCACATTTTTTTCACCACACTTTAACCTTACCGTCTGGTTTAATAACAATGGTCATCTCATCGCTGAAAATAACATGTTTCCGGTTCTGCTCCACTGTCCAATGTAATTTCCCACGGCAATATTGCAAACGTTGTTTTTTCTTCACGAATACCGAGTTTTTTGCCACAGTCCTTCTTCCGTACTCAAGCTTATAAATTTCCCTTTGAACAGTTCTCATAGAATCAGTTCTCGGCACTAAATTGTTAAATTCACGTGTAATATCATCCAAAGGCAAACGACGGTTCTATTTCACAATGCGTGACAGTAAATGTTTCCCTCGATCTGTCATTACAGGTCTCCTTCCACTTCTTGGCATGGTTCTATTGCTCTGGCGTTCGCGATACCGCTTCAAAACTTTGGAAATTGTAGATGGATGTAAGTCTGGAATTCTCGCAAACCCTACTGACTTCAAACCGTTTCTAACCATGGCGATAATATTGTTTTTTGTCTCCTCAGATAACTCACTGCCACGGCGACCCATGTTTGTAAACACTTGAGTTACCTCTCTTAGCAGAAGATATATGTATTTCCGGTTTTATTTTCTAAAAATAGGATTATGACTTAAATGCGGTTCAAATACCAGAACGCTATGTTGTATTATAAACAAATCAGAATTCTTTACTTTTTACGAAGCGAGTTTCATGGGTTGGGCCATTACAAAAAATTGACAAACTTTTGGCAAATGAGTGTACTTTGTTTTGCATTCAACATGTAATCCCTTGCAAGCAACATATCCATGGGTTGATAAAATATTTCGGAGAAAAGTGGGGTTGCCATATTCGACCTTCAGTGACGAAACTTCCCTGTAATGTTCCCGCGTTAAAATTGAAGGAAAAGAAAACAAGCGAATACCACATGGGATAACAATAAAAAAGCGTTTGAACTTGCCGTAGATTATGACCAACATTATGCTTTACGTTTACCTCTTAAAGGCGATTGTGACTGCATTGCTAGATATTTTGTCTAAAGGGCTTTAGGCCATGGAGGCCCAAATGGCCATTATGGAGGCCAGAAAAGAGACCTGATGGAATTGATAAAGAAAAACCAAGAGGCCCATGGGAATTAATGCTCACCTGAGGATATGGCCAACCTGAGGATATATCTAAAATCATTTGCAAAAATACATAAAATATTCTGATATACATGCCTACAAAAAAGTTAATAGTTTTCAAGATAATTAACAATTTGAGTCTTTTATGCATCTATGACCTTGACCTTTAAACGTAAGACCTTGAATCTTATATCAGAATAATCACCATATCAATTCCTACTATATTCTAATATACATGCCATACAAAAAGTTAATAGTTTCCAAGATAATAAACAATTTGTCTTTTTATGCACCCATGACCTTGACCTTTGAACGTATGACCTTAAGCCACATATCAAAATGATCATCATATCAATACCTACAATATTCTAATATATATGCCTATACAAAAAGTTTATAGTTTTAAAGCTAATGCACTTTTTTAGTTTTTTTAGCCAAAAAATAACATTTCAGGGGCAACAACTCCTACATGCATTATCATACACTTACGAAACTTTGCACCTTTTTACATTTTGTCATGCTGAACATTTTAACTATGTTTTAATATTATATTAAGAAAATAGCCTAAAACTGCACAAATTACAAACTAGGTCATGACCTTGAACTTTGACCTTGACCCCATTTTGAAGGTTATTTAAAGAAAAAAGTCAAAACTGAAAACCCGATATCAATATCTATTCATATAGTCAAGTTATAAGAATTTGAAGCCATTTTACGAATTTTTTAAAATTAAACGCAAAAACGCGTAATCTAATTTTTTACCAAATTTCACCAAATGAACAATTTATAAGCTTAAGACCCTAGAGAAGCCAAATATCACATCAGATTTTTTCTCCCGTCATTGCTTCCAGAGAAGAAGATTTTTTAAGTTTTTTGGAACCATGGGTCACCTTGACCTAGTTTTGGGAGCCATGACAACGTCACAAACAAATCTGAATTGCACTGGCCCATATATGCATCTGACCAAGTTTCATTGAAATCTACCTTGTAGTTTCAGAAAAGAAGTCGAAAATGTAAAAGTTTACGCCACGGACGCCGACGACGACAGACAAATTTTGATCAGAAAAGCTCACTTGAGACTTCGGCTTAGGTGAGCTAAAAAAGTATAATATAAAATAATAATCATTCCTGGATTATGGTGTAATAAATAATTTTGTTCAGAAAAATATTCACGGATCATTACTTATTTTTGTTCAGGTGAGAATTTCTCATTTCTCTTCATAGCTAGATATATTAAGTTTTTAAGACATCTCTAAATTTATCTCCTGCGACTTGTGTTTTGCAGTGCATTCGTATTGGCATTTTAACAGTTTTTGTACTGTGATTTACGATCCATACACCATACTATTTTGTGTTGTAGATAGAGACAAGACGGATAGGTGGATGGTGAGTTTGACGTCCAAGTGGTGCTGGAGGATCAGGACGTCTGTTCACTGGACGTCCAAGTGGTACTGGAGGATCAGGACGTCTGTTCACTGAGTCCAAGTGGTACTGGAGGATCAGGACGTCTGTTCACTGGACGTCCAAGTGGTGCTGGAGGATCCGGACGTCTATTCACTGGACGTCCAAGAGGTGTTGGAGTATCAGCACGTCTATTCACGGGTGGACGTTGGTTAAACGGTGTAGCTCGCAGCTGGTGTGTCGGTAGTGGATAGGGTTGAGCAGTATTTCTCCTTGTCCATTAATAACGACCAACAGCAATGATCAAGGGTAATAAAGCAGCCATACTAATGGGAACAACTGTACTATAATTAATACAGAAAATCATAATATTGATATAAACTTATCAAATAAGTATGTTTGACTATTTAGATATTGTGTTGTTAGATAACAGTACAAACATATTTTTATACGATGAAAGGGAAACAACTCTTGTAGTATTGTGTACTATAGATATATCTCCTTTATATTGTTGGCTTTGTATAAAGTTATTTCATCATTAGCTGTATCATAGGTAAAGTCTGTGATCATGTTCAACTCTGTGAAATTGGAATGCCTTATTTTTTTCTTTTAAATACAGAACAAATAATGCCTATTGAAACTATAAGAACTAGAATGAATAAAATGACAAATATTTCAAATCATTTTTAATATGTGGATATTTTTCCGTTACATTTCTGTGTTAAATTGTATGATTTAGATACATACCAACAATGATCGTTATCTTGTCCGGGGAGTAGGAAGCATTGATGGTCGGAAGTGTAGAGGATGATCCGGTTACAAAGGATTCTGAGGGAACGGTGTTGTCCTGTATGTCAGAGGATGGAGTGCTTGAAGGGTTAGCCGAGACGGTATTTTCAATTATGTCTGAAATTGTAAAAGATTGTGCATCATTTGTTGTGCTTTCATCAGAATACTTTGTGGACTGATAATATAGGGTGGAAATTACTGTAGATGATAGAAATGTTTCAAAAATACTGCTTGAAAGTACGTCTTTTTCTTTAAAAGTTAATGTAGTTCTTTTAATCTCAGATGCCAAGCTGTTCTTTGTTAACACTTCATAACCAGAAGTCAGTGTTGAAGTCGTGTATCTTGTGTCTGAAACATAATCATATAAACTTGGATTTTGACACAATCTCTGATCTGAGTGATATCCTTAAAATCTCTACCTTCACTTAAACATCTCGACGGTTTTTAATTTTTGTAACTTTGTATTTTAAACAAAAATGTAATATAAAGATATAAATAATTAAAACTAGATTAAACATAATGAAATATCAAAATATGGCGTAAAAACTCACACGTGTTTGTAGACTGTTCGAGAAATACAGTATTGTTAAAAGTTCCATTAGGGATTGACTCCGTTTCATTCCTTATGTTTACATTATCAGTTGTTACTGTTCCTGTTACATATTCAATTGTTACAGAGTCTAGAATAACATTTGTATTCGGCGTTTCATTAGTAGAATCTGTCCAAGCATTTTTCGTTTCACTAATTATTTTGTCAGTCGTAGCTAGATTTATTGTAGTAGATATATTTTTGTTCTTAGTACTAATTAAAACGGAATTTGTTGTAGAGTAAAACGTAGTAGTTGCAACACATTTGTGTTTATAAATAACAATACTGGGAAAGTTTTTCCAATTTTGTCATTTCTGATTCTTTCTGAAAATGTATTTCAAATTCGGGTATTCTTCAAGTTAGTTTGATATTTGTAATTTCCACATCACTAAAGAAAGTAGTTAGTTTCTGAAAAATATATCCATTTCCTTTCAGACATCCATTTTAAACATTAATAAAAGTTCCTCCAGGATCTATATTATTACAGGCGTTGTTAATAGTGGTACAATTTAAATCGCCAATTATAATTGGAAACATCATCAAAATAATAACTATAGTATACATTTTTAATGTTGTCGATGTATTTAACAATGGGGTGAGTGAGTGAGTGAAATATTGTTTTGAGCCGCATCAGCAATTTTGCAGCTATTCGCGGCTAGAAAAATGTAAAAGATACAATAGTATCAATAAAAATCTAAATAAATGTAAATCTATTTGTATAATCAAAAAAAATAAGCTAAAAGTAAACAAAGACCAGTAATATAACAGACAACTTATATATAAAACACTGGAAAATAAATAGTAAAACAATTAAATTTTATCAAATAAGTTAATTTCCCGGAGGAAGTTTAAAATGTTATGTCCATGGACATTACTAAAAAGATCTTGCATCGATGATGCTGAATAAAAAGTTTCCCTTGTATCTGCAAAGTCAACACAATCCAGCAATATGTGCTGAATAGATAGTTGACTTTGACAAGGGACACATTGTGGAGGTTGTTCACCCTTTAAAATAAATGAGTGTGTATAATAACCATGGCCGATTCTACACCGCCGAAGAACAATACTATCACGCCTACTGTACTGGGATAAAGGTATGAATCCCAGACAGGGCTGAACTGAATGAAGCTTATTGTGTTCTTGGCTACTCCAATGACTTGACCATTGATCATTGATATATTAAAAAATCAATGGCTTTAAATCAGTATAAGGAACAAATGAAGTAGTTATTTCTTTGGATAATGCTGCTTTAGCAGCTGAATCGGCTTTACTGTTGCCTTTTATTCCAACATGGCTAGGCAACCAACAATAATTAATAATTTTGTTCAAATCTGAAACAGAATATGTAATAGATGTATGTAGTTCCAGAATTTCACGAATTAGGGGATGATCTAATTTTCTGCTCTTTATTGCCCGAAGGACTGATAAAGAGTCGGAACATATTAAAAAATTGGTATGAGGCGATTTTGAAATACATTGTAAAGCAAGTAAAATTGCTCTTGCCTCAGCTGTAAATATAGAGCTTTCATTTGGAAGACGAATATTTATTGTTTGTCTCCAAGAATGGCAGCAGCAGCTACTCGACCACTATCTTTTGATCCATCAGTATATATCAAAAACCATTCTCGAAGTTCCTGTCTAATTACAGCAGGAATCAGTTGTGTATATCTATCTTTAATGAGAGCGAATTCCTGCTGGTAAACTTCTTCACTTGTTTCCGACTTTTTAAACTTTGTGAGATCCAGATTGACTTCCGGTTTATCCAGAAGCCAAGGAGGCTCATCTGGTAATTTGTGCATTTGAATAAGATTGAGGTGTAAACCACATTCCTCCAACTTGGGTTTTAAACGAATACCTAAAGGTGCAATAGCCTTGACCTTTTTATTATAGAGGTCTTGATAAGGAGGATGATAAACACAATCAAATGCCGGATTAGTTGGATTTGAATATAATTTTGTAGCATACTGCAGAGATAGTTTAATGCGCCTTAAATGTAATGGAGGCTCATTGGCCTCAACATATAAACTATCGATTGGAGACGTTCTAAAAGCTCCCAAACAAATACGTAGACCTTGGTGATGAATGGCATCAAGGTCTTTTAAATATGATTTGCGAGCAGATCCATATATAATGGATCCATAATCAAGTTTCGATCTAATAAGCGATCTGTACAAATGAAGTAATGTAGGCTGATCACCACCCCAATTTGTATTGGATTAAACTTTTAAAATATCTAATGCCTTAATACATTTAGCCTTAAGGCTTTTTATATGATGGATAAAACTTAATTTTGAATCAAAAAGGATTCCTAAAAACTTAGCTTCTTTTACAACTTTGATCAGGCTATCATTGATGTACAGCTCCGGGTCATTATGTAATTTGTGTTTGTTGCAAAAATGCATGCAACATGTTTTAGTTTTAGAAAACTTAAAACCGTTTTCCGATGACCATTTTTGAATTTTGTTGAGGCAAAGTTGTAGCTGCCTTTCAATAGCATGCATATGCGTCCCTCTACAGGAGATGCCAAAGTCATCAACGAAGAGAGACCCATCTATATTATTATTTAAAACTTTTGCTAAGCTGTTGATTTTTATACTAAAAAGAGTAACAGATAAAATACTACCCTGAGGGACCCCCATCTGTTGCTCGAAAACATCAGAGAAGGTGGACCCTAAACGAACTTGGAATTCTCGATTTTCGAGAAAATTTTTAATAAAAGTAGGAGTATGGCCTCTCAGACCCATTTCATGCAGATCTTTAAGAATTCCATATTTCCAAGTCGTGTCATATGCCTTCTCTAGGTCAAAGAAGATTGAGACCGCATGTTGTTTATTAATAAAAGCATTTCTGATGAATGATTCCAGGCGAACTAAGTGATCCAATGTACTTCTGTTTTGCCTGAAACCACACTGAATATGAGTGAGAAGGTTGTTAGACTCAAGATAATAAACGAGTCTATTATTAATCATCCTCTCCATGGTTTTACAAACACAGCTAGTTAAGGCAATAGGCCTATAATTAGATGGATCAGAGTGGTCTTTACCAGGCTTAGGAATAAGAATAACAATTGCTTTATGCCAAGATGATGGGAAAGTATCACTCTGCCAAATATCATTAAAGATATCTAACAGAGTAAAAAGACATTGAGGGGGTAAATTTTTAGGAAGTTGATAATGCACATCATCTGGACCAACTGCCGTATCATGTGCTTTCGAAAGTGCATTTTGAAGTTCTTCATATGAAAATATATCATTATATTGCTCAGAATTGTCTGATTTAAAGGACAATTTATTTTGTTCTTGGATCTTTTGCTATTTTTGAAATTTTGAGGTGTAATTAGCTGAAGACGAATTTTTTGATATCGTCTCAGCAATTTTGTTAGAAATGTCTTTTTCAGATGTTAAAATTGTATCATTTATTTTAAGGTGTTTAACATTATCGGAAGAACCTTTACCTTTAATTTTACGCACCATATTCCAAACTTTATTTAATGGGGTGCGAGAATTGATCTTGGAGACATAATTTCTCCAAGAATCTCTTCTGCACTTTTTGGCAGTTCTTCGAACTTTTGCACGAAAGATACGGAGCAACTGTAAATTATTTTGTGTTGGAGACTTATTGAATTGTCTCTCAGCTTGCTTCCTATTTTTCCTAGCTTGTTTGTATTCCTCGTTATACCATGGTTTATGGATTCTAGGATTTGCAGAGGTCTTAGGAATGCACGCATTAGCTATGTCTATGAGGATGTCAGTAAAACTCTGAATTTTATCGGTTTCATTTTCAAATCTCTCTACAAAAATCTTTTCTGAACAGAGATTGCGAAACCGATTCCAATCCGCCTTGGTAAAATTCCATCTAGGGATTGTAGTATCATTTGCCCCAGATGTATATTTCAATATAATTGGAAAATGATCGCTTCCACAACGATCATCATGAACTTTCCAGGAAAAATCATTTAAAATATCTGGATCAAGAATTGACAGATCTATTGATGAGTAAGTACCTGTCGCATCAGATAAAAATGTTTTTGATCCATCGTTTAATATACAGAGATCATTATCTGAAACCAATGAATCTATTATTTTTCCTTTATTATCAAGTCGAGAACTTCCCCAAAGAGGATTATGACCATTAAAATCACCAACTAAAAGAAATGGTTTAGGTAACTGCTCAACTAAGTTTTGCATATCAGCAAGCTGTAACGAAGAAGACGGCGGAATATAAATTGAGCATAAGGTTATGGTAATTTGAAGCGTTAGGCGGACTGCAACAGCTTGGAGATTTGTTGTCAAAGTAATTGGACTATGAATAGTGCCATTACGTACAAAAATTGCTGCACCTCCGGAAGCTCTATCGGTATTTGGTGAAAAAGAATGATGCTGTTTATAATATCTGAATTTTAACTCGGTATCCGATTCTTTAACATATGTTTCTTGAAGACAAAATGCTACAGGGTTAAAATCTTTAGCCAATAGTGCTACTTCATCTAAATTATTTCTAAAACCTCTGCAATTCCACTGAATGATATTTGTATCATTCATTTTTTATTTGGTGTTCTTATTGGGGAAATTGGCTGCGAAGATGAAGCGCATTCCATTTCTTCATCTGATGATACATCCCTTGTAAGAACACGAAGTCGATGAACAGAATGTTTCGACTTCACGGTCGTAAAACCATCTTTATCAGGAAAGTCATGCTTTAAAGTTTTCTTTTTATTCTTTTTATTTTTTTCTGATGCAGGTTTGTCCTGATCAGGTGTTACTTTAGTTTCAGCTGCAGCAGAATTATTCTCTTCCTGTGATTTAAGTTTTACATTTTGTGTTACTTTATTACTGTTAACATTTTTCTCTGTTTGAGTTGTTGCAGTAGAAGTGGTAAGTTTCTTTTTAGTTTGAGTTAAGTTTGTTGTTGTATTTGATAAACTAAAATCTGTTTGACAGGCAATACTTTTATATGTTTTAGAAGCAGAACCCGATGCTACAGCAGCATATGATGTGCTTGGACCTTTCTGCTCCTTCATGTATAATGTTTTAGCTTCACCATAAGAGATGTTTTGATTAATCTTGAGTTTTAAAATTTCATGTTCTCTCTTCCACAATGAGCAGTCCCTGGAGGAGGCCATATGATTTTCCCCACAATTTGCACATTTTGGAGTGAGGGAACAACCATCAGCAGCGTGGTCTTTTGAACCACAGCGACAACAGGTTACTGTATTTTTGCATGTACGAGAACCATGTCCATATTTTTGGCATTTATAACATCGCAGTGGATTTGGAATATACTTAGCCACTGCAATGTTATAATACCCAGCTTTGATTTCCTTTGGTGGTGATGACAAATTAAAAGTAAGGAGGTAAGTATTAGTTTTAATAAGTTTTTCCTCCCTTTTCACCATGAAACGTCGAACTTGGGTAACACCTTGTTCCTTTAACTCGTCAGCAATTTCATTTTCTGACATGTCAAACATAACTCTTTCAAGGTCTCTTATAATGCCTTTGCTACTATTAAGAGTTTTATGCGGAGTTACTTTAACCGGAATATCCGCAAAATGTTTTGCTGCTAATAAATTCATTGATTGTTGCCTGTTCCTGCATTGGATCAGTAGCGAAAACGGAATTTGTTGTAGAGTAAAACGTAGTAGTTGCAACACATTTGTGTTTATAAATAACAATACTGGGAAAGTTTTTCCAATTTTGTCATTTCTGATTCTTTCTGAAAATGCATTTCAAATTCGGGTATTCTTCAAGTTAGTTTGATATTTGTAATTTCCACATCACTAAATAAAGTAGTTAGTTTCTGAAAAATATGTCCATTTCCTTTCAGACATCCATTTTAAACATTAATAAAAGTTCCTCCAGGATCTATATTATTACAGGCGTTGTTAATAGTGGTACAATTTAAATCGCCAATTATAATTGGAAACATCATCAAAATAATAACTATAGTATACATTTTTAATGTTGTCGATGTATTTAACAATGGGGGTATATTCAAGATACGTATTGGTATTGTGATATTATTTCTATTTTATGTGTCTGTTTTTATTGTCTAAAGCTTTGTGATTTATTAATTTCGTCGTTTTCAGGTATTGATTCACAAATAATGTGCATGGGAACACAAGATTTAAAAGACTTACTGGATGTGAATGCTGATGGGGAGGAGTTTTGGAGGATTAAGTCGGTTACTAAGTAAAGAAGAGACTATACCCCATACATAAGATAAGAAGAGAGTTTTAAGAAAAAATTTACTGCCGAAAAAATTATGAAATAAAATTAAAAGACCAGTTATTAAATGAAAATTTGTCGAAACATATGATTACTTTACACCAAATTTTTGAAAGATGTTTGTATCATTCCACAACAGGATTAGATCCAAACGTAGATCTCGTTAAAGTCTTTATTAAACAGGATGGATTACAAACACCTATAAATATACCACTACGACCTATATGTCTCATGACAGCGGACGAAATTTAATTAGAAATTGAAAAGGTTTTACAAAGTAGAACATGTTAACGTTTGATCAATCATTTTATATTCATGTTGCTACTATTGATTTACCAAAAGGTTTAGGTTTAACAGAAAAGGTAAATCACAGAGTCGGGCCATGGCGTGATGTAAAATAAAAAAAATGTTTATTGGAAATAGAGATACGGGTCACTTATGTTTTGCTCGTAGTGTAGTTTTTGGATTGTCATATCTAAATGAAAATAAAAAAAAAAACACAAAAAAAGATTAGAGAGACAGAAACATTTCAAATACCAAAAGCTAATGAATTATTACAAAATGTTGGATTCACTCGTGATAGACCTGTCAATTTAAATGATATTCAATTATTTGAAAATCGTTTAAATGTATAGATAAAAATTGTTAGCGCTAATGCTTTTAACAAAATAATTTACAAAGGTGTAACCAGAAGTTAAAAAATGTTATATTTATATTTAATAGATAATCATTACAATTTGATTATACCAGGGAAAATGTATTGTTTTTTCTCAAGAATACATTATTGTTATGATTGTGATACAGCTTACAGCAACAAATTTAGTCATAGCTTTGAATTGACCTGTACAATTTGTCAAAGTTCTATGATGTATATATTAATTGTGATGATTGTAATCGGTCCGTTAGAAACAATGAGTGTTATATGATTCATAGACTAAGTTATAGCAAGGTACATAAAAAAACATTTGTGACCGATTTAAATTATGCAAGTTTTGTAAAAAAGTGATTAAGACTTCAATTTTTCTATTGTCAACTTTCCGTTTCTTTGCAGTAATATCCCTGCTTCTCCTGCGTACGGTGTATATGTTTCACAGTTAATACGATACGGTAGAGCTTGTTCCCACTATGGGAACTTTCTGCAACGAAGCAAATTACTTACAATTAAATTGTTGACACAAGGATATTGCAAGCCTAGGCTAATCAGGGCCCTTAAAAAGTTTTATGGCCGTCATCACAATATTGTTGATAAGTATGTAGTCACTGTATCCCAACTTATACTGGATATATTTGACTTACCATAGGTCTTTGTTCCTTTCATTCTCAAAATTGACTTACACGTGACGGGTGTAGCTAGCTAAACAGGAGGTGCTTACCCTTCCGGAGCACCCGGCCTCACTTCCTTGATGGAAGTTAACGTGTTTGCAAAGTTTTTTACTTTGTTTTTGGGATTGTGATATGGACAAGGACTGGTATGTTTGTTTTATTTGTATAAATAGAAATTTCTCACAACATGTATTAGTGAAGTATTTTGTTCATATTGTTCTAGTTATTCTATTCTACTGGAAATCACATTTGTTCTTAGCTCACCCTGGTGAGCTTATGGTAAGGTAAAGCGTGCGTGCGTCCGTAAACTTTAATCATCTTCTCTGAAACCAATAGACCAATTCAAATGAAATTTGTTATTAATATTCTTTAGCTGCTATAGATTAAAAATTGTATCCGACATGTTTGTCGGAAATCCAAGATGGCTGTTGTTACTATAAATAGAAAAAACCTATAAATGGCCATTACAGGCTCATTAATGTACCGATTTTGTTAAAATTAGAAACGTAGAAAATAGATGTCGGGGGATTAAACATATGTAACGGGTTTTCTGTACAATTTTTCGTTTGTGCAACAATTACATAATGTGCAAATTAGGTATATTTTTTGCTGAAATATTTGAAAATCCTCTTTGAAAGTACATGGCCAATTGAAAGGACATTGATTGTGGAAGGACCTTGGTTGGTATAGATTAAAAATTATATCCGACATGTTTGTCGGAAATCCAAGATGACTGCTGTTACTATAAATAGCAAAATCTTAAAAATGGCCATTATGGGTTTGTTTGTGTACCGATTTTGTTGAAATTTCAAATATAGAAAATAGATGTCAGGGGATCAAACATATGTAACAGGTTTTCTGTACAATTTTTTGTTTGTGCAATAATTACGTAATATGCAAATAAGAGCTTATGGTATGTTAAAGCGTGCGTCCGTAAAGTTTAATCTTATCTGAAATCAATAGGCCAATTCAAATGAAATTTGTTTTTAAAAGTCCTTAGCTGCTATCGATTAAAAATTATATCCGACATGTCCGTCCTTATTCCGAGATGGCTACCGTTACTTTAAATAGCAAAAACCTATAAATGGTCATTACAGTTTCATTTATGTACCGATTTTGTTGAAATTTGAAACATAGAAAAGAGATGTCGGGGACAAAACATATATAACGTGTTTTTCCTGTAGAACTTTCCATTTCAACAACAATTACGTAATATGCAAATAAAGCCTATTTTTAGCTGAATTCTTTCTCTCAGAAGTACAGGAACAATTGAAAAGTGAATTGATGATAAATATCTACCAACTGAGTGTTGATTAGATTATTTGATGTTTAAAGACCCAAACCTGAAAATACAGCATGCGGGTAATGGGTCTGAATATAGATATAAAAATTACAGGTTTGATGGGTATGTTCGATATGTTCCCCAGAGGACGAACATAAAGGTACTGTCTTTGAATTTTTAGGGTGTAAATTCCACGCACATCTCGAATGTGTGAACACCAAAAACAAGTGTCATTTTAATGAAGTTTATATTAAAACTATTGACAGGCAAAGAGAATTGGAAAATGATGGTTTTATATATAGATCTATATGGGAATGTGAATTAAGGGAACAAATTAAAAATGATTCCGATCTAAATATTTTTTCCGATAACTATTCTCATGTTGGGAGACTGAATCCTAGAGATGCTTTTTTTGGTGGGAGATGTCATCATTTTGCCTTTCATACAGGATCAAAGAAGGTGAATCTATGGAATACAGAGACTTTGTCAGCTTACATCCAAGTATATGCCGTTAGGCAGAATATCCCATTTCATGTACACCAGAAATCATATTAAAAAATTTTAAGGATATTCGATAATACACCGGTTTTGGGCTTGTAACAGATCTACCTCCAAGAAAATTATATTTTCAAGTTTTACCTATGAAACTGAACGGTAAATTACTATTCCATTTATGTTTTCAATGTGCTACCACCGAGCAACAAGAATCCAGTCTGCATACAGATGAACAAAGAAACCTAACAGACACCTGGACTACCATGGAACTTCATACAGCACTAGATAAAGGATACACTATTAAAAAAATATTCGAAATTTACCATTTCCCTAAAACAATCCCATATAATAAAGAATCAGGAGAGGGGGGGTTTAATTTCTTTAATTAAGAAATCTTAACTGACAAAACGTTAAAAACAAAAGATTTTAACAAGGTATTTGATGACTATGTCATGGTACATTATGAAGATAAAAAAAGAATTTATAGATGATTTAGGTTCTTCTAATATATATCATGTTGCTTTTACAACAGCACATACTAGGCTGAAATTATATAAAGAATTAGATGCCCTGGGACGCAATTGTTTATATTTCAATACTGACAGCGTGATAAGAAAATTTAGGCATGTTGAAAATCGAGCTGAAACAAAACGAAGAAATAATATCTGGAATTTTTCCGGGACCAAAATCCTATTCATATATTACTTCAGTTGGCACAGAAGTAGTTAAATGTAAAGGTTTTACTTTTAATTATAAAAATTAACAGTTGATAAACTTCAGCAGCTAAACAGACCTTGTTGAATCATTTTTTTTTCAATAATGAGATCAAGGAGATTATCACTACCAATGATCATAAAATTACAAGAGATAAGAAAAATGAGAATACTAAATAAAAAAGAGTTTAAACATCTTAAATTTGTATTTAATTAAAGTCATATCTGATGACTACTTTACCTTACCACCTTACGGCTATTGAACCTTTTAATATCTTTAAAGTGGACCATCTGTACATATGTATAATCTTTTTTGATTACTTTTACAATGATATATTAGTATCGTTTTTGTAAAATGTTATTTAATCATGTGCTTTTATATTTTGTATATGTACATAATATTGTAGTTAAAGAAATAAAGGCTCTAGAGAGCCAAAAGATTAAAGAGCTGGGCACCTGATATTAAAAAAATTACAGGTAGTCTATCACTTTAGTTTCTTGGCAAAATATAAATAACAAGACAAATGGTTTTAAAGAAATTTTATTACAACATAAATTCATTATATATGATTAAATCTAACAACTATTAAACTTGTTGTGGTTATGCGATCAAAAATTACAAGGTTTCCTGTAGTCGGACGTTTCCTCCCATCAAACTCATTTACATGATCACCGCTACCTTGACAGATTAAGCGCTCAATGCTGAAATCGTTGTTATACATAGCCTTGCATATTTTCTTATTTATGGCTCAGCATCTATGTCAAAAAACATACAAACAGTAAAAATAATAAACGTGAACATCATAACTCTCTTTTTTCTCTGACTTGCATCCTCCGGTCAAAGTCCACCTTCTCAGTATGTGTTATTTGTATAAAAAGGGAATCATCATAGACAGAGATATCAAAAAAAAATACTGTCAAGGTATTGTTTGTGTAGTTTGTTTATTGATAATTGCTAACATCACATACCATGTACAAAATTTAAAAAAAATTGACTTTGAGCATTTGAATATTTTTATTTTTTGTAAGTTATTAAGTTTTGATTACCTCGAATATGCTACCCTTTTTTTAAAACACATAGTATCATGCTTTGTTCACGTGTTAGATGGTAGTTCTGATTGGCTAAGAAATCACATTACATCTTTTACAATAGTTTCTTACAACTTATGGAGCACCTTTATTTATATTTTAGTAAAATGTGTTAGTTTTTATCAATCGGTAAAATTATTACTAAATACTCTGTAAAAAGAAAAGAGTTTTGAATAAAAGCGTATAATTTTATTAAGGTATTTTTATAGACTAACCAATCAAATTTATTAGGTACAGGTTCTCATTTTATATTATAAGGTCCTTATTTTGGTACCAATCAAATTTATTAGGTACAGGTTCTCATTTTATATTATAAGGTTCTTATTTTGGTACCAACAATTCCAAAATTTTATGGTAGTTTGAATTTTTTACATTAAGATGTAATGTTTAGGTGAAAAGTTTTGTTATCAGTAGTGCTTATCAGTACTGTTCTGTATTCGCAATTTAGGTTGATTGGTTAAATTTTTAATGGGTATGGGGGGCGATGTTGATAAGCGCTAAGATAGAGATTAGAAAATTTAATCACAACATTTGTTGATTGGTTAATTAATTTTAACGGTCGTAGGGAGGATTGCTATAAATAATATTCGACATAAATTCTATTTAATCACATTCTACAGCTTTACTGTTAATATCCGTTAAAGTTTACTACGAGTAATTCATATGGCAAACCAAACTACGTTTGAACATAAAATAAGACCAAACGGTGGACTTGAGATAAGAACTACATTTGGGATGAGGAAGGCGCTTTCAATGATTGAAAGTAATAATAATAACTATTACGTTAATATCTATGACAATAGCATTGTCGACGGCGTTCAATCAACCGACAAAATTAATTTGTCGCTTAATGAATTGGATGAGCTGATTAAACTTAGGGGCAATTTGTATTCTTTCAAGAGGTATGTTAATTCTTTATTAAATGTTATAAATAATTTATTGTTTGAATGGTGATATATCAATCCATATCAAGACACATATTTCTCCCAGTCACTAAATAAATATTTCACTTTTATCGATATATATTTTCCCAGTCAATAAATATTTCACTTATATCTAGATGTATATTTCCCTAGTCAATAAATATTTCACTTATATCGAGACGTACATATTCGATAAGTTAAACAAAAAACATTTTGTTTTTCACCCAGCACAAACATATTCGGAATCAGAAAAGGGTACAGGAACAACAAACAACTGCATCATTTCAAATGGCAGCAACAAGCAACAGTGATTTGATGTGCAATGGAAATCAGATGGATGAAAAACCATTAATGTTGCTAACAAACCAGAATTCAATGTTTCAAATACCGCACACTGCAAGCAATGAGAATTTCATTATCAAATGCCACTGTCATATCATATGTCACCACATATGCCACCACCAGCATTATTTTCTGGAAAATATAATAAAAAGGTGTGCTATGAATGGAACATTGTATTACATTTTAAACGTGTGTAACAACAACTTTTCGAGGATTCTTAGTAAAATTGTTAAAAAACGCCGAGTAATTTATTTTTTAATTGTGCACTCGGTAAAGATAATTATTATTATTTTTCAATTTTTATTATTATTATTATCATTATTTTTTTTACTGGGTGATGTATATGTAAACATTAACAAACATTTAAATGGTTAAGGGGGAGTAAATAAACATTAATAAACATTTCTAATTATCTAAAAACAAGTCTTAATTATATTTTACCTGCCACTTCATCTTTAAACTTCAAAGGTTTTTTACAGTTGGTAGAATCATATAACATGTGTTCTATTGGGTAGTTAAAGAGATCATACAGATACAGACCATTATGTCTTGGTATACGTCATCCGTAAAAATTTCATACATCAAGGAATCCGTATCAGTAAAAAGAAGTTCGATGTTTTGCCACCCATACTTTCGTTGCATTACCTTTTAATGAAACTCATACATAATGACTTTGGATAAGTCCAGTATCGAAGCACCTAAAATAATATTTTTTAAAAAAATCATTAATGTGTTCATGGTGGATCTGATTATTTTGCACGCTGTAAAATAAGCACGTGTAATAATTAATATAGAAACATTTAACATTTAGAACTTTAAATTATAATATTAGTATTACCTTTTTAATTACATATTTATAACACAATTAAATTCCATCTTACGTGCATATATAGGTCGATTCATCAACAAAGATGTTTTCTTGTTTTCATCAAATATTTCAAAAGATGGTTGACTAACCCACTTTTTTTTTCTTGTCATTTATTACTTCTATTTCTCAAGTTTTCCATACATGTACCAAATACTCTACAATTATAAAAAACATATATCACCTAATTACACGAAAATTAATTACAATATAAACATTTGTAGCTGAATATTATATATAAATTAATTGAAAACTAAGGTTTGTTCCACCATGTATAGTATTCCTTAGCTGAATTTGAAACCTTCATTGTTTTCATTGTTTTCAACTGTTTGGCTTATATTTTTTATGTATCAAACGTTTCGGTCGTAGTGTCACTGATGAGGAATGAATTTCCGAAAAGTGCAAATCTGGCACATCAAAATTTAACTGGTATGTGTATTATATATATACTTCATAAAAATAAAAAGTTTTAATCTTGGTAAAATTAAAGAAGTTTTTTAACTTGACATAGAAAGTTATTTTCACATATTACAACGTAAACAATTATAGGAAACTTGTAGGTATTTTATAAGCAGTATTATATATATATTTCTTAAAAATAAAAAGTAACGGTTTTAATGTTGGTAAAATTAAAGAGGTTTTTAACTTTACAGGCAATGTCATTTTCACATATTACAACGTGAACAATTATAGGAAACTTGTAGGTATTTTATTAGCTCAAAAATATATCGAAACATATCAATACCCCTACAACATATAATATACATTTTACTTACGAGTTGCACATCAGTTTAAATTTTTTTTTTCCTAGTCTGTTTTGGCATTTTTTTTTCAGTGTTGAAATCAATGTATGTTTCAGCCATGGTGTTTGATGAAACTGTAGAACTCTATGGATTTTTCCTATCTGTAATCCCAATTTCAAGTATAGTTGTTAATTACTATAATGGCATTTATATTTTGCCTTATCTTTAAGGGTTGGAATTAATTTTGAAACTTTTACTCGTTTCTTGTTACCATAAAGTTTTTCCCATAATTGCTTATTATATTATTATCATCTGTAACAATTATATGTGTTGGAGCTAATGGATAAGAATTATGAAAGTCGTAAAGGCTTTTCGGATATATAAAATCCACCTCTACAAAATAGCCAACATCACCATCTTTTGAAATCACATTTACATCAAAATTTTCAATTTCATCAGATGACAACCTTTTAAAAACACCCTGATGGTAAAGGCATTCTCATGACGCCTCCATATAGATTCGTGGCATCAAAATACATAGACAATTATATGTGTTGGAGCTAATGGATAAGAATTATGAAAGTCGTGAAGGCTTTTCGGATATATAAAATCCACCTCTACAAAATAGCCAACATCACCATCTTTTGATATCACATTAACATCAATATTTTCAATTTCATCAGATGACAACCTTTTAAAAACACCCTGATGGTAAAGGCATTCTCATGACGCCTCCATATAGATTCGTGGCATCAAAACACATAAGATAAGACAATGGTTTATTTGGTTTGTACGTTTCAGGCACGTATTTGTTGTTACATGCTGCAAAGCGTTTGGTTATCATACTTATACCTCCACGCAAGGCCGATTCACAGAAACTATACATGATGGCATGAGTTAATAATTCAAATGATATGTCACTCATTCGCAAAGTTACAGAGAAATCCAGTCCTGGTGCACTTAGAAAATTTAAAGCATCGAGCCCGTAGTAGCTGATGGTTAAATCTCTAAATTTTTCAAACACATCTGTTAATACATATAGATCGTGAAAATCTTAACAATTCATTTCAAATACTGTAAACGTATTTATTTTCGCGTGTATTAATTTTCGCGGTTTTTTTGAAACAGTCTAACATATTTTGTTCAATAATAAAATTCAGCGGTTTACTGTTGCCAACCTTCATAAAATTTGCAGGGAGAAAGAAAGCGGAAAATAGAAAACCGATTGGAAGAAAATCTATACAAAAATGTATGTACAAAAAGGGTTGTACAGAAAGATACTTTTGACACATTACCTTATGGATATTAAAATGAACTATACAAAATGTAAGATACTATTACATGTAAACTTCTGACATTGGTGAACTAAACTGACAAATAATTAACAATGTAATCAATGTGTATAGACTTTTTTTTTGTAACTGTATAATTTCCATTTGTTTACATATTAAAACTTTATCCAGTTTAAAGTCTTTTTTGGTTTAAAGCCAGGTACTTTTCACTACAAGTCCCATACCGGTCTCTGACCCCTTTTTAAAAAGAACCTTTGGAACGTGAAGGACATTCAAGGTTTTCCTAAACTGTTGATAACCCGATGGTTCTTTAACGCTATGGCTCACTACGGTACACCTGATGAGATCCACTATGCGTGATTTTTTTATAAACTGTCCATTTACCGACACTTACTCGTGATTATTCCATGATGTAACATTGTTTCCCCTTTGTTTCAAAAACTTTAAAAGTCCGTCGGCTTTACCAAAAAGTCGTTTGGGTATAACTGATGTAAAAGTGTCTTCCGGTTTATATGTCAGGTTTTCCTCCATTGGTTTTTCAAGTGTCGGCATGGTCGAGGGTTCGAAGCATTGCGCAAGTAGTGATGAACATGAGGTTCTGGGACAGATACCCGATACCCCAGCATTCCAGAGATGCCAAGATGGCGGACATTCCAGAGATTTCAAGATGGCGGACATTCCATTGATAGCTTAACATTCCTAAGATTTTAATTTTTGTCATTCCAGGGATTTCAAGATTGCGGACATTCCATTGATAGCCTAAACATTCCTAAGATTTTTATTTTTGGTTAGTATACAGCCCGCGGATCCAGTTGTTGATGCAGAAAAGATTATAAATAAAGCACCTGGAGAGGGCAAGCGGCCTATAATTTTCCTTAGGTGAGTGAGTGAGTGAGTGAGTGAAATATTGTTTTGAGCCGCATCAGCAATTTTGCAGCTATTCGCGGCTAGAAAAATGTAAAAGATACAATAGTATCAATAAAAATCTAAATAAATGTAAATCTATTTGTATAATCAAATAAAAATAAGCTAAAAGTAAACAAAGACCAGTAATATCACAGACAACTTATATATAAAACACTGGAAAATAAATAGTAAAACAATTAAATTTTATCAAATAAGTTAATTTCCCGGAGGAAGTTTAAAATGTTATGTCCATGGACATTACTAAAAAGATCTTGCATCGATGATGCTGAATAAAAAGTTTCCCTTGTATCTGCAAAGTCAACACAATCCAGCAATATGTGCTGAATAGATAGTTGACTTTGACAAGGGACACATTGTGGAGGTTGTTCACCCTTTAAAATAAATGAGTGTGTATAATAACCATGGCCGATTCTACACCGCCGAAGAACAATACTATCACGCCTACTGTACTGGGATAAAGGTATGAATCCCAGACAGGGCTGAACTGAATGAAGCTTATTGTGTTCTTGGCTACTCCAATGACTTGACCATTGATTATTGATATATTAAAAAATCAATGGCTTTAAATCAGTATAAGGAACAAATGAAGTAGTTATTTCTTTGGATAATGCTGCTTTAGCAGCTGAATCGGCTTTACTGTTGCCTTTTATTCCAACATGGCTAGGCAACCAACAATAATTAATAATTTTGTTCAAATCTGAAACAGAATATGTAATAGATGTATGTAGTTCCAGAATTTCACGAATTAGGGGATGATCTAATTTTCTGCTCTTTATTGCCCGAAGGACTGATAAAGAGTCGGAACATATTAAAAAATTGGTATGAGGCGATTTTGAAATATATTGTAAAGCAAGTAAAATTGCTCTTGCCTCAGCTGTAAATATAGAGCTTTCATTTGGAAGACGAATATTTATTGTTTCGTCTGCAAGAATGGCAGCAGCAGCTACTCGACCACTATCTTTTGATCCATCAGTATATATTAAAAACCATTCTCGAAGTTCCTGTCTAATTACAGCAGGAATCAGTTGTGTATATCTATCTTTAATGAGAGCGAATTCCTGCTGGTAAACTTCTTCACTTGTTTCCGACTTTTTAAACTTTGTGAGATCCAGATTGACTTCCGGTTTATCCAGAAGCCAAGGAGGCTCATCTGGTAATTTGTGCATTTGAATAAGATTGAGGTGTAAACCACATTCCTCCAACTTGGGTTTTAAACGAATACCTAAAGGTGCAATAGCCTTGACCTTTTTATTATAGAGGTCTTGATAAGGAGGATGATAAACACAATCAAATGCCGGATTAGTTGAATTTGAATATAATTTTGTAGCATACTGCAGAGATAGTTTAATGCGCCTTAAATGTAATGGAGGCTCATTGGCCTCAACATATAAACTATCGATTGGAGACGTTCTAAAAGCTCCCAAACAAATACGTAGACCTTGGTGATGAATGGCATCAAGGTCTTTTAAATATGATTTGCGAGCAGATCCATATATAATGGATCCATAATCAAGTTTCGATCTAATAAGCGATCTGTACAAATGAAGTAATGTAGGCTGATCACCACCCCAATTTGTATTGGATAAAACTTTTAAAATATCTAATGCCTAAATACATTTAGCCTTAAGGCTTTTTATATGAGGGATAAAACTTAATTTTGAATCAAAAAGGATTCCTAAAAACTTAGCTTCTTTTACAACTTTGATCAGGCTGTCATTGATGTACAGCTCCGGGTCATTATGTAATTTGTGTTTGTTGCAAAAATGCATGCAACATGTTTTAGTTTTAGAAAACTTAAAACCGTTTTCCGATGACCATTTTTGAATTTTGTTGAGGCAAAGTTGTAGCTGCCTTTCAATAGCATGCATATGCGTCCCTCTACAGGAGATGCCAAAGTCATCAACGAAGAGAGACCCATCTATATTATTATTTAAAACTTTTGCTAAGCTGTTGATTTTTATACTAAAAAGAGTAACAGATAAAATACTACCCTGAGGGACCCCCATCTGTTGCTCGAAAACATCAGAGAAGGTGGACCCTAAACGAACTTGGAATTCTCGATTTTCGAGAAAATTTTTAATAAAAGTAGGAGTATGGCCTCTCAGACCCATTTCATGCAGATCTTTAAGAATTCCATATTTCCAAGTCGTGTCATATGCCTTCTCTAGGTCAAAGAAGATTGAGACCGCATGTTGTTTATTAATAAAAGCATTTCTGATGAATGATTCCAGGCGAACTAAGTGATCCAATGTACTTCTGTTTTGCCTGAAACCACACTGAATATGAGTGAGAAGGTTGTTAGACTCAAGATAATAAACGAGTCTATAATTAATCATCCTCTCCATGGTTTTACAAACACAGCTAGTTAAGGCAATAGGCCTATAATTAGATGGATCAGAGTGGTCTTTACCAGGCTTAGGAATAAGAATAACAATTGCTTTATGCCAAGATGATGGGAAAGTATCACTCTGCCAAATATCATTAAAGATATCTAACAGAGTAAAAAGACATTGAGGGGGTAAATTTTTAAGAAGTTGATAATGCACATCATCTGGACCAACTGCCGTATCATGTGCTTTCGAAAGTGCATTTTGAAGTTCTTCATATGAAAATATATCATTATATTGCTCAGAATTGTCTGATTTAAAGGACAATTTATTTTGTTCTTGGATCTTTTGCTATTTTTGAAATTTTGTGGTGTAATTAGCTGAAGACGAATTTTTTGATATCGTCTCAGCAATTTTGTTAGAAATGTCTTTTTCAGATGTTAAAATTGTATCATTTATTTTAAGGTGTTTAACATTATCGGAAGAACCTTTACCTTTAATTTTACGCACCATATTCCAAACTTTATTTAATGGGGTGCAAGAATTGATCTTGGAGACATAATTTCTCCAAGAATCTCTTCTGCACTTTTTGGCAGTTCTTCGAACTTTTGCACGAAAGATACGGAGCAACTGTAAATTATTTTGTGTTGGAGACTTATTGAATTGTCTCTCAGCTTGCTTCCTATTTTTCCTAGCTTGTTTGTATTCCTCGTTATACCATGGTTTATGGATTCTAGGATTTGCAGAGGTCTTAGGAATGCACGCATTAGCTATGTCTATGAGGATGTCAGTAAAACTCTGAATTTTATCGGTTTCATTTTCAAATCTCTCTACAAAAATCTTTTCTGAACAGAGATTGCGAAACCGATTCCAATCCGCCTTGGTAAAATTCCATCTAGGGATTGTAGTATCATTTGCCCCAGATGTATATTTCAATATAATTGGAAAATGATCGCTTCCACAACGATCATCATGAACTTTCCAGGAAAAATCATTTAAAATATCTGGATCAAGAATTGACAGATCTATTGATGAGTAAGTACCTGTCGCATCAGATAAAATGTTTTTGATCCATCGTTTAATATACAGAGATCATTATCTGAAACCAATGAATCTATTATTTTTCCTTTATTATCAAGTCGAGAACTTCCCCAAAGAGGATTATGACCATTAAAATCACCAACTAAAAGAAATGGTTTAGGTAACTGCTCAACTAAGTTTTGCATATCAGCAAGCTGTAACGAAGAAGACGGCGGAATATAAATTGAGCATAAGGTTATGGTAATTTGAAGCGTTAGGCGGACTGCAACAGCTTGGAGATTTGTTGTCAAAGTAATTGGACTATGAATAGTGCCATTACGTACAAAAATTGCTGCACCTCCGGAAGCTCTATCGGTATTTGGTGAAAAAGAATGATGCTGTTTATAATATCTGAATTTTAACTCGGTATCCGATTCTTTAACATATGTTTCTTGAAGACAAAATGCTACAGGGTTAAAATCTTTAGCCAATAGTGCTACTTCATCTAAATTATTTCTAAAACCTCTGCAATTCCACTGAATGATATTTGTATCATTCATTTTTTATTTGGTGTTCTTATTGGGGAAATTGGCTGCGAAGATGAAGCGCATTCCATTTCTTCATCTGATGATACATCCCTTGTAAGAACACGAAGTCGATGAACAGAATGTTTCGACTTCACGGTCGTAAAACCATCTTTATCAGGAAAGTCATGCTTTAAAGTTTTCTTTTTATTCTTTTTATTTTTTTCTGATGCAGGTTTGTCCTGATCAGGTGTTACTTTAGTTTCAGCTGCAGCAGAATTATTCTCTTCCTGTGATTTAAGTTTTACATTTTGTGTTACTTTATTACTGTTAACATTTTTCTCTGTTTGAGTTGTTGCAGTAGAAGTGGTAAGTTTCTTTTTAGTTTGAGTTAAGTTTGTTGTTGTATTTGATAAACTAAAATCTGTTTGACAGGCAATACTTTTATATGTTTTAGAAGCAGAACCCGATGCTACAGCAGCATATGATGTGCTTGGACCTTTCTGCTCCTTCATGTATAATGTTTTAGCTTCACCATAAGAGATGTTTTGATTAATCTTGAGTTTTAAAATTTCATGTTCTCTCTTCCACAATGAGCAGTCCCTGGAGGAGGCCATATGATTTTCCCCACAATTTGCACATTTTGGAGTGAGGGAACAACCATCAGCAGCGTGGTCTTTTGAACCACAGCGACAACAGGTTACTGTATTTTTGCATGTACGAGAACCATGTCCATATTTTTGGCATTTATAACATCGCAGTGGATTTGGAATATACTTAGCCACTGCAATGTTATAATACCCAGCTTTGATTTCCTTTGGTGGTGATGACAAATTAAAAGTAAGGAGGTAAGTATTAGTTTTAATAAGTTTTTCCTCCCTTTTCACCATGAAACGTCGAACTTGGGTAACACCTTGTTCCTTTAACTCGTCAGCAATTTCATTTTCTGACATGTCAAACATAACTCTTTCAAGGTCTCTTATAATGCCTTTGCTACTATTAAGAGTTTTATGCGGAGTTACTTTAACCGGAATATCCGCAAAATGTTTTGCTGCTAATAAATTCATTGATTGTTGCCTGTTCCTGCATTGGATCAGTAGCGACCCTGAACGCAATTTTTTAATGCTTTCTACTGAACCAGCAATACCACTGACACACTTCTGTACCACAAAAGGATTTATTTTTAATGTTTCGTCTGTGGCTGAATCAACAACTACAAACTTTGCCCATGATATATTAATTTCATTTATTTCATCATCACTATCCTCTCTTAATCTTTTTGAACTATTCTGAATTTTATTTTTATTTTCCATGGTGGTGTAAGGTGGTTCATCTTCCTTGCTCCCCACCCGCCAATATGGAGTGCCAACGAGGGCGATGCCTTAGTTCCGGGGATCTCCTCTCGGAACAGCACCAGGGACTACAAGGAAGACATACATCCCAATAAAATCGCAATGCCCAGATTGAGAACATCACAATAGAACAGGATTTGACCCATAAGCCACCGCCTTCTACAGACAAAAGAAACAAGACCAAGGTTAAGCACTACGAATGTTAAAACGTGAGCAGAGCTAAAGGAGAAACCATATCTTGCCTGTAGGGCTTGGCGTGACCAGTCGATTTGTTGGACACGGGCCGATGCCAACCGTCCTTCTAGGTGAAGTAAGGGTCAAAGTGATGTGTTGGTCCAAAGCAAGCCGCAACCTACATGGTCCTCAATCACCAGAATTCCGTCCTCCACCATTAAGGATCGCATTCCACGGCAAACGGAATGCCTCATTTTAGTCGCCTTTTACGACAAGCATGAGGTACTGGGGACCTATTCTTACCCGGGTTCCCCACGGGGTAATTTTCCTTAGGAATGAAAACTTTGAAGAATTAGCATTCCCTCATTTGCTCCCTCAAGGAAAATTTGGATGGAACCATCAGCGTGCTATCGAAATTACTTCAAAAAACATTTTTAGAAACATATTCTTGATGAAAACCAAACATTTGCGACAGATATTGAATACCTTTATGTAGCACAAGCAATAAGAGAAACCAAACAGATTCAAAACAGTATGAATCTTGCCTTGCGAAAATCCTTTAGAGCAACTCCGGCAGGAGATACCTTAAATGCAGGTTTTGTGAAGAATCCTGAAAGTTTAAAAACATGTCTCTTCAGAGACCAAGGCTACCGCTTTCTTCAAAGTATTAGAGGCTCACCACCTTATTGGCAAAAGGTTCAATACAAACTGTTGTTAGCCATCAAACAACTTGGAATATTCACTTGGTTTTTCACAATGTCTGCAGCAGACTTAAAATGGCATTATACCATACAAGTAATTGCAAAACAGAAGAATACTACTCTATCCAACAGGGATATTGATGAGATGTCATGGGAAACAAAATGTTCATGGTTACATTCAAATCCAGTAACAGCTGCCAGACATTTTCAGTACAGACTAGATTCCCTTCTTAAAGATGTTATACTTTTAAAGGCAAATTCGATAGGTGACTTTGTATACCACTTTTATCGCATCTTATTTAAACAAAGGGGTTCACCTCATGCTCATAGTGTACTGTGGGTGAAAAATTCTCCTCACGCAGAAAACAGTTCAACAGAGGAAATCACTGCTTTTGAAGATTGTTATGTCAGTTCTTCGCTTCCAACACAAAAAGATGAAAACGAACTGTTCAACCTAGTTACTTAACTGCAGAAACATACACATTCAGCATCTTGTAGGAAAACAGGAAAGTAGTGTAGATTTAACTTCCCAAAACAATAACGGCAAAGACTATCATTGCAAAACCGCCCGATGAGAATGATAATCCAGAACTAATGGCACAATGAGAATTATAACCCAGAACTAAATGGCACAAAGACTAAAAGATGCTAACGAAGTTTTAACAATTGTTAAACAGTTTCTACATCAAGCTACAGACCTGGCTTCCTTAACAACAGAAGATAGATGTCTTATCACAATGTGGACTGACAGAGAAAGCTTACAATACGGCCCTTCGTAATTCTGTAAAAGCAACAACAGTTTTCACAAAACGAAATCCATGTGATACTGTTTTAAACAATTATAACCCTTCACTGCTTACAGCATGGGAAGGAAACATGGATTTGCAGTATGTGTCTAATCCATATGCATGCATTCAGAATGTTGTTTCTTACATTACTAAAGATGAAAGAGAGATGAGAACACTGCTTTATGCAGTTAGTAAAGAAACTTCAAATCAAGGGATTCGACAACAGATGAAAAAGTGTGGACAAGCTTTTACAAATGCACGTACAGTTAGTGCACAGGAATCAAATATGTGTTCGAGGTTATTTTACTGAAGAATTGTTATAAAATAATGCACATATTCTATTTTGCTTAACTTGAATGTATGTCCATTGCCAGGCCAGCTGTGTTCTTCTTTTTTTAAGTGAACACTTACTAATTCATTTTTAAGTATATGTTTTTGTTCCTTTGGACTTTTGAATATAACTACTGACTTGTGAAAAAGCGATATAATCATGCATTATTTTAATAATAAAACAGTTCAACAACTTTTTATTTTGCAGAGGGACAGGCAGTAGCAATAAGACATTCGAAGCAGGAAAAGAACCAACAAAAACGGTACAGGAGAATATTTCTCTTTATAATGCCATAGGTGGACCAAGAACCAGTTTGCCTATATCATTGACATTTGAGGAAGGAAGTAAAGGCTACTAAGAAAAATCTGTGACAGTACCGACAACAGCAAATCAGAAGCCAAAATTATCCAGAAATTCCATTGTCAACCAAATGACAAGCAATTCAATGGTGATGCCTAGTAGACAGATCAGTTGAGGTACAGCAACTTGTGAAAGTAGAAATGGGATCTACGATTAATTGGTACAGACATCAACAATTTCTGCTACAAGGAGCTATTGCCGGCTGCGAATTATGGATAAAATCCACTTTGTTTATTGAATTTAAACTCTGAATTAGGTCACTTGTTTCAACCATATATTAATGTAGTGCCAGTGTTTGCTTCAATATCTGATTCATTTGGAATTTGTCTACCTCATTAGGTGAGGTCTTTAATGACAAAGAGGATGACAGCAGTGTGTTTGACAATGGAGACACTGACGTTGATCATGATAATGATTATGAATTAGAATTAGTTTGCAGCTAGAGAAATAGTTTTATTTTCTATTGACTATGTTTCATTGAATAAACCAGTGCCCTTGTCTTGTAGTAGGAAATATCACTAATTAATTTACTGAAAAGGTTATTTAAGTAATTTTAAGGTAAATTGAAGAGAGATAAAAAGTTATGTGACTTCTTTTGGGATTTGTATGAACTGATAAATAAAAATAAAACTTTATGCCAAAACATGCCAAATTTCCCCATTTCTAAATCTTGTACTTTGTATTAAAATTTTTTTTATAAAATTAACTGGTGCCATTTCTGTTACACTACACATTCTTGCAAAGCATGCAAGAAAATTTAGCTTTTAAAAAAAATATGTATCTTGCTTTCATTTTTTTCCCACCTTGGCGCTAAAGGTGGTCTGTAAACAGTGTACCCATAGTCAGTCCATCAGTCGATAATTTTTTACTGGTTATCAATATTACTTAGAAATTTTTGAGTGAGTGAGTGAGTTTTGGTTTAAAGCCACATCAGCGTTATTGCAGCTATTCGCGACTATTGAATGTTAAAATTATAACAATATATAAAAATAAAATTTATGTAAAACTAGAATAGATTCGAAAGCAACAACAAAACTGATAAAAACCAGTAATATCACAGATAACTTATCATAAAAGACTGGATAATAAATGATAAAAATTATATATTATTGAACAAGTTTATTTCCCGAAGGAATTTTAAAATTTGATGCTCATGGACATTACTCAAAAGATCTTGCATCGATGATGCTGAATAAAAAGTATCCCTTCTAGGAGCAAAGTAAACACAGTCCAGCAAAATGTGCTTGACAGATTGTTGACTTTGACAAGGAACACATTTGGGAGGTTGGTCTCCCTTTAAAATTAAACAATGAGTAAAATAACCGTGGCCGATATAGGTATATATCAAGGGCCTCAGATCTGTATAAGGAATGAAACAGGATGTAATTTCCTTAGAAAAAAACTACCTTAGCAGCTGAATCGGCTTTTTCGTTACCTTTAATACCAACATGACTAGGTCACCAACAATAATTAATTATCTTATTAAAATCTGAAACTGCATATGTTATTGAAGTATGCAGTGCCAGAATTTCACGAGTAAGAGGGTGATCTAATTTCTCGCTCTTTTGTAATAATATTGGAAATTATAGAAATTAAAAATCAAAATATTTTTTCACAATTCAGTTAACTTTGGCTATCTCTTTTATAACTTTATTAGAACATAATTGTCAGGTATATCACTAAGTTTCAGGTACTTCCTGGTATTGTATTTTCACAAGACAGGAGTCAATGACTGTATACCACTATGTGGGAGATCTACCTGGCTGAAATGTTATTCAACAATTTTATGATTTTACTAAAGATATTATTGTCAGGTAAGATTCACAACAAGATACCGCATGGTATCATATTTCGACAGGACAAGGGTCAATGACTCTTGACCGTTGTATGGATCTACCTGGCAATAAACATTATTCAATAATTAAATCCAAATATATATAAACGTAGTCTCGTAAGCAAACCGAAACACACACACACATACAGATCTACAAAATAAATTCAAGAAAAATATAATTATACCACAAGCGTACAGTTATTATTTCATTGATTGGTGCCGCCGACAGAAAGAACCTAACACCAATGTAAGAAATCCACCACTAGACGATCAACGGAAAATAAAAAAGGGAAAAAACTGTAAGTAGGCTTTATTTTCTGAATTATCACTTAAGGCATTTTCTCCTGATAAATACGAAATAGTCAATGTTTTTTTTTCATTATTATCATCATTTTGTTCCTTATTTTTTTTTAAAAATCAAAAAACCCTTAACATTTTAAATTTTTTTGAAAATAATAAATATTAACTGCCTTCTTCCCATTATTTTAAGTATTGATTTATTTTTATTTTTATTGCTTACAATTATAACATCAAATCTTGGCTCGAATTTTTAACAATTTTTTAACACGGCCCAATTTTGATACTGCTTCTCATAAAAAAAAACAAACAAGCACTTTTAATTTTTAATTTATTTATTCATTTTTTTAAAAATTTATTTGTTAAAATTGTTTTCGCTGTTTGTTTCACTAAGTCTATAAGTTTTTTTCCTAAATTTATTTTAACATTTTCAAACAAACAATTTTTTTGTAACCTTGCACCTCAATTAAAAAAATGCATACTGACGCACAAAACGCCATACAAATTTTCAAAACCAAACACAAATACTAGAAGACATACAAGCACATAACACACATTTACGAGCTTTGTCCAATCCCACTGGGTGCCAAGATAAACGTTTTGATGGCACCTGTTCTAATTTTCGGAGTGACTACAAAACATAAACAATCTATTCTTACAAATAATCCAAATCAACATTTATTAGCCTACCAATCAATCACTGGTCCAGTTAATGAATATATAAAGCGGTATTTAGAATCACATTCCCCCGTTGATTGGAAAGACCTAAAATCAAATTTGACAAAGTGTTTTGGGGATATGCAGGACCCTTCCCATGCTTTTGCTTTGCTCAAACAAGTTCAACAAAAACAAGACGAACCTGTCTAATTATTTGCTCAACGCATTCTCTCTTTTGCTGAGCAGAACTATGTCGGTCATTCCTTAAAGACCCAATAATTGAAAACTTTAAAAAATAAATTAAAACTTTAAAAATTAAAAAAATAAATTAATAAAACTTTAAAAATAATTTTTTTGCTTTTATGAAAACTTTTTAAAAAAATTTAAGAACACTTTAAAAATTATTTTTGACTAAAACTTAAAAAAAATATACTAAAATTTTAAAAATTATTTTTCTCTTTTGTGAAAACTTTAAAAAAAAATTGTATTTATTTGTGAAAATTAAAAGTGGTTGATTTTGACGAATACTTTATTTTTTCCTATTCATTAACGTAGATTATCAATAATATAAAACTGACCAGACAGAGTATAAAAGGACGGCGGTTATGAATGGTGTGTAGTTTCTTCTCACGGTTTTGAAAACTGAATTCATTTTTGTTGCATTTTAATGATTATCTACAATATCATAATTTCATTTTTCAAGTAAAAATGGCAATTATTTTGTAGCGTAAATGAATAAAACTTCTTCCTTGTCTTTAAGGAACAGTTGTTCACTGAATTTATGATGTAAATAATACTCTACAAATTTAGATACAGATAGGGAAACATCTTTATTTCTGTCAATTTACTTAGGAATATAACTAAAAGCGGTTCTTTCTTTGAGTTAAATTCGTGTTGTTAAACTTAACAATTTTCAAAATTTTTCAAAGGAAAAGCAATCTGTTTACATTTTAACAGTTAGACATTCTCTCAGATTATTGTTATCATAAAATCTGTGTTTTGGAGGGAGCAAAATCTTTAATTTTTTCATTACATAGGTCATTCTCTTCTTGAACTGCAACAGAGAAAGTTGTTTAAAACATGGAACATAATTTGTAAGTATAAAATAACCCGCGCATTTTCTAATCTTACTTACATTTGAAGTATTTTGATTAAGCCTTTAAAAGATCACTAGCTGATCTAAGAACATTATTTCGTCGCAAAGATTTAAAAAAAAAATTATTTATAAAATTTATTTATTTTTAAAAAAATATTAATTAATTTAATTATTTATTTATTTTTGTAGGGACGTTGTTTTTAGCTCGCCTTTTGGCACTCGAAGTGCTGGGCCCTCTACGGCCTCTGCCAGTGAGGGAACACCCGAGAACCTTCGGAAAAGGTTGGTTACAAGTCCAGGATTCAGCCCCATTTCGAATGGGACTGCAACCCCCCCCAAGGCAACGCCCACAAGGTCCCCATTCATTCAATGGGCTACGTAAGAAACACTTATTATATAATAACTTTGACACTTAAAATCGCTGAAGTCGATTTTATTTATTTTAGATAGTTAAGAAACCTTTAATCTCTTATCTGCTAAACTTCTTGAAATAATGTTTAGAATAAATTTTGTTATTATTGTGGTATCTGTCAGATTGATAGCGATTGTATCATTAAGTATAAGTACACTAGGCTTATTCAGTTATATTTTTGAGTTACCTCTCTTTAAGCAAATACACACCTAAGTATATTTGCCAATAGCACGAACTCACGTTAATACGCTATTTATTTTATTTTATCTTGTAGTGATGACTCCACTATATATATATATATATATATATATATATATATATATATATATATATATATATATCTTCTGACGAAGATGACAAAATGTAAGTATTTTATTAGTCTTCAACTTTTGTTATAATCAGTATTCTAGATGTGTCGATTGACTTTTGGATATTCTCTTGGAGGTACTCATGTTTATTTCAATCTTTAACTTATTTTGACAGTGGTGTCAACCAAACTTTGTAAAGTTCACAAATCGGGTAGATTTGTGTCAAATCTACGCAGTCACCTACTACGAAAATACACCTTAGACGTTTTTGTTTATTTAAATGTTTACACGTGTTTATGGTTTCTTATATTTATATTTTCAGAGACAAACTCCAAAAGGAGTTAAAGGAATTGCAGAATCAACTGCAAATAATCCTAAATAGGATTGAAGACATTTCTGACCTGCTTGAACAAGCGAAGTTAAATAATTGAAAGTATATGTTTCCATGCTTGCTACTGGATAGAGAATTGAGAAGTTCGTTTAAACGATTTGATCAAAAAAGCAAATAAATCATTCGGTCCCAAATGATTTTTCATTGGTGTATTCATTATAGTTCAAAACTTTAAAATAAACCCTATAAAATTCATAAACGACTACCAGAGGATTGAAATGTCGTTTAAACGATTTGATCATAAATACAAATAAATTAATAAGATGATATGTTTACTTTACTGAAATAAGACGTTCAAGATACACACTTGATACAGGTAATCTATTGACATTTTATACAAAATCAGCCTTTTGTCAACCTATTTTGCCAGTTTGCAAAGTTTTTACTTTGTTTTTGGGATTGTGATATGGACAAGGACTGGTATGTTTGTTTTATTTCTATATAAATGTATATTTCAATGACTTCGGTGACTCTTACATTCATAAATTTTTACATATATCCATGATAATAAAATGATTACCTTTTGTTGTATTTTGCAATGTCTAATCGTTTCAATTGTTAATTAAAATGCAACTAACTGTTATTTTTTTTCTCATAAAATACGCAGATGTTATTGCTTTCATGAGCTTCTCTGTTATGTGGTCATACCCGTGACTATTTAATTGATATTCGTTTTATAATTTCATTAATTGATTACGAATAAAATCAATGAACAATTTTTGTTATTTTTCGATGATTGGTTCGTTTTAAACGAATTTGTTATTTTCTCTGGTTACAAAGAATCAGCGTCCCAACTACATGATGTTTACCGTGATACATCATATGTTGATTGGTTGGTTTTAAATTGTGTGATCACCTGATTATTTTCAAAAGATTGTGGTCTGGCAGACACTTGCCCTTCTCTGATTGGTCCGTTTAAAATCCTAGTCGGTGATTAGGGACTGTCGCAGGCTCCCGTCAATACGACACTCACCCTTCTCTGATTGGTCCGTTTTAAAATTCGTCTCCGTTCTTATAGACCTTTATCTGCTTAGGACAGTCTGCTAGACACGCGTCTCTCTCTTTCTAATTGGTTCGTTCAAATTTGAAATTGACCTCTTGACCCCACACAATAGACCCTTTGTTCCCAAACAAAAGACCCTTTGTCCCTAAAAAAAATCATAAAAAAATCATAAAAATTGTTTAAGATTATTTTTAAAACGGACTCTTTTCCCGAGATTTCATAAAATGGCAATTATTTGCAAATAACAACATTACTACTTTTTATAAGATATCTACAAACTTATATGAACAAAACCGTTAGCAGAAATTTTGTGAATTTATAATCTCCAGGTGTTAATTAGGTATTCGAGCAAGCTTCTTATCTGGTGACAGAGATAAGACGGTAAATTTTCTCATGGAATATATCTACAATCAACAAAATATCACAACTTTGCATTTGCTAATTATTTATGTAAGCAGTAAGATAAGTATTTAAACCTGAGAGAGAGAGAGAGAGAGATTTTGGTTCAAGGTTAGGAGATCTTTGTTTCAGTTAAGAAAGAGTTTGTAATTTAGTACCTTGTATTTGAAAGAGAAATTATATTTATAGAAACTGGTAAAAAGAATTACATTTGTATCATCTAAGCAAAAATATCTCTCTCTCATTATTAGTTCTATATGTTTTAAATTGAAAGAAATCTCGAAAACAAAATTGAAGAACAATCACATAAGCAAAATGTATATGACAAACTTAAAGAAACTATAAAATTTATTTGTTTCACAAACATTCCCGCCAAATCGATAGACTGGATGTTATCAGCCATGTTACAAAAGATTTTTAAAACAATTTTCAGTATACACAAACATAAAACTATTTATTACTTCGGATATATATGTATTTGTTTATAAACATGGAAATACAAATTTCAATTCAATTATCAAAAATAACTTTATTTCTAACATTCTCGTTAAGTTTTAATAATTAACTAAATTACCCGTTCAATTTTGCCGGGCCGTGATTATCTAAGAATAAAATTCAGTTTTTAATTCAATACTTAGAAATAATTATAACAAATTTATCGATAAAACACTTAGAACTCAGTGAATAGGTAATGTGCGGCCAATACTTATAGCGCCGGACAGCAAATTTGTTATAAAAATTAGAACTATTTCAAATTCAAACGTAAAAAGTAGCAAAATAAATATATATTTTTTTGATATATTGCATATGATAAGAAAGTTAAAAATGTCTTCTTTTTAACAGAGAAAAAGTAAGAAAATCACTAAATCAATTTAAAAATGTAGTTTATTAAGTCCTTGTTGGAAATTTTTCTTCAAACTTTATATTGATAAGAGTAAAAATTTCAAGTTAAAAAAGTAGAAATTTAATATAAAGTTATTTTGTATTTGAAAATATCATGATAAACTTATGAAAAATAACAGAGAAAAACTTGAACTTTCAATAATTATTATGTAATTCTGGATTCTAATTTGGTCCTTCATATTTCTATATACACAATACCATGTAGAAGACGGGTAAACCTGACGCATGCGCAGTAGCGATCATAGTGAAAGTTGATAGTAACATATAATAAGTTTTTAAGACGTCTCTAGATAATTTATTTTCTGTTTATGCGACCTTAAAAGACTTTTTAATCCTGTAATTAAATTTCGTAAAGTTCAGCTTTGTTATTTCATTCAGTTATTTTATTTAAACTTTTGATCATAATGTAGGAAATTGCGATACATGTATTTTCTTGTATTGACTAAAACTAGGGCAACTCATGAAAAATTAATCTGGAGTATCTGGAGACGTCTGAAAACGTAAAAACATGTACAGCTATAAAGTTGAAATTTCCAAACACTCAAATTTTCACTTACTGTAGATTGTTATTTTTAATCAATTTCTGCCGAGTTTTATTTTCATCGGGATTTGAACTGTTCAGTAGATGCGTCTGTCATATGACAAACTAGAGATTTGAATCTGCGTATATTCGCGTCAGTATTTAATTTTATACCAATCAAATCCTTTTTTTCTGCATGTCAATACTTCCTTGGTTCAATGATTGATTGATTTTTGATATTAATACGCAGCTATTGCGCATTCAAACATGAGTCATCGATACTTGATCAAATTGACGTAATGATTCATCGATACTTGATCAAATTTACGTAATGAGTCATCGATACTTGATCAAATGTAAATCTTCATTGTGTGTTGATTCGAACCAAGCCTCTTTTAACTTCATTATGTATAGGTTCAATCCACGCTTCCAGCCTCCTTAATGTTCACTTCTGATTAGTTAATATCCTGTACAATGTTGCGTGCCAGTCACGCTTACTGAATCCGATTAGCTGTCTGTACATCTTTCTTTTATAAAATAAACCTTCTTTTTAATACGTTGACTGTTACTTGTTGAAGGTGGTTTTCTCTTAGTCATTAAAACTATTTTGAGATAAATAAAATAATTTTTTTAGAAATTGCCCTGATCTAGGTTCGAACCAGAGACCTTTAGATTTTCAATCTAACGCTCTACCGACTGAGTCTGAAAGCGTTAAAAGGAATATAAAAACTTTTATTTTTCTTCAACCATAGAAACATGTAAAGCTAATACAATTGCAAAACCCACATTGGAGTACAAACACTCTGGTTCACTTGCTATTTAGACAGAAGATAGAATGACTTGATACATATTACACATCATAAAAACTTACGTTTGAAAACCTGGGTATAACTTTGCATTGCACACTATTGTTATTAAAAATGGTACATAATGTTTCGAGAGGCATGAAAATGGTACATATTGAAACGTTACACATAATAAAAATTGTCATGTTTGAAAACCTGAGTATAACTTTCCATTACACACTAGTTATATTGCTACATTGTTAAAGTTACTACATATTTTTAAAAGATAAAACATGATAAATATCAACTGTAAAACTCCATAATCTATATTGCATAGCATTAATTGGCACAATAACTGGTGTATTTATAAAATCATGACATTTAAAATTTATCATATGATATTGTAACAAAGTTGTGATTTTTCAAAGGCATTATTTTATAGAAACAATGTTATTAAGACTTGGACTTTACACGTTAGGAACGTGATAACCAAAGAAATCCAGTTAATGACTTGAGTTATAAAACAAAAACAAATTCCATTGGACTTCAGGAACATTAAAGGAATTTAAAATAATACAATCGTAATAATGGACATAATTTGAAACGAATAAATAAGAATATTTCAGTTGTATATTGAACTCATTAGTAATCTTAGTATTTGAAAAACGTGTTCAAAAGCATTATCATTTCTAAAGTAATTTCATATTTGAATAAGAGTTTCAGTTAGTGACATATATATAATTGATAATTATGCTTATGTAAGTGCACGTTTTTAGCAACGTGACCAAACTAGTATAAATAACCGCGCGTTTCCCTCAGCAGGGAGAGAACCTTTAGATATGCTTCATTAAAGCATCATGAAATTTCAAGTCTATTGGGTTCTTGATATTGTAAAAGAAAAGCTAGACGATCATGTTAAAGTAAAATATTTTTTAAACAATAGATGTTCCTTGTTTTGTTACAACACAATAACTAGTGTATTTATAAAATCATGACATTTAATATATCATATGATATTTTAATGAGTATTATATTGAAAAACAAATGGCACAAAAAAATTACAACCTTGAAAAACTTCATATTACATATCAAAAGTAACAAGTCAGCTCTGGAATGAACAAATGGAATAAAACACTGAGCAATAGTAATAATAATACAAATTTTAAACTATGAAATTTTAACAAATTTTTAACAAATTACAAAAAATATCTACTACTCAAACAATAAAACACGCAACACATTTACAAGTAAAGGTAATAAGGTGACTATAGTTGCCAGGTGAGAAAATTATAGAATGTATCAACGACTTTATCAGATATACGAATCAGCCTCAGGCTAGTGGCGATTTGAATATAATATTAATAGAAACTAGGAACATCTTAGTCCCATCCTAGCTTGAAACAGAAAACATATTATTTTTATAAATTAAAATATGTATAGGTCTAATCTTAACCAAGTGTTGGATCAAATAGTCAAACTTAATCCAACAAAATATGATTGCAAATATTGCAATGAAGATGATGAAGCATCAAATTGAGTTTGATAATGCATATAAATCATTGCATCATTTAGGCAAGGAAGATGAACTAGTAGATTGCTGTATAGCAACCAATCATTTTGTGGTATGGAGTTTGTTAATGCATATAAATCATTGCGTCATTTAGGCAAGGAAGATGAACTAGTAGATTGCTGTATAGCAACCAATCATTTTGTGGTTAGAGTTTGTTAATGCATATAAATCATTGCATCATTTAGGCAAGGAAGATGAACTAGTAGATTCTTGTATAGCAACCTATCATTTTGTGGTATAGAGTTTGTTAATGCATATAAATCATTGCGTCATTTAGGCAAGGAAGATGAACTAGTAGATTGCTGTATAGCAACCAATCATTTTTTGGTTAGAGTTTGTTAATGCATATAAATCATTGCATTATTTAGGCATGGAAGATGAACTAGTAGATTCTTGTATAGCTACCTATCATTTTCTGGTATGGAGTTTGTTAATGCATATAAATTATAAATCATTGCATCATTTAGGCAAGGAAGATGAACTATTAGATTCTTGTATAGCAACCTATTGTTTTGTGGTATGGAGTTTGTTTATGCATATAAATCATGGCATCATTTAGGCAAGGAAGATGAACTAGTAGATTCTTGTATAGCAACCTATCGTTTTGTGGTATGGAGTTTGTTTATGCATATAAATCATGGCATCATTCAGGCAAGGAAGATGAACTAGTAGATTCTTGTATAGCAACCTATCATTTGGTGGTCCACCAAAGTGACTTGAGGAGAAAGTTTTTACTCCATTATCAGTCAGTCTCTCTTGAAAAAATTATTCCACATGATGGAGGAAGTACTATATAGCAGCAATTTTCAGTATGGTTATAGACAAAAGGATCTCTGCTTTGAAGATATGGAAAACAAGTAAGATTTTATCATAAATCAAGCCTATCTGGTTGCTGTCTTGCGCGCCTTGGGTATTGATGTGGGTGGGGGGGCTGCTGAATTTCTAGGATGTACCGGACAATGTCGTCGATGAGGGGGTATAGATCGCTGTATCTGTTGGGGAGGTTGATCAGCGCGATATAAATATCTTTGTTCAATCCACAGAACTAGGGTTACTATAGTCATGATGGCTATGTATTAACAAGTATCAGTAATGAAATAAATATGTCTAATTATGACCTCTCTAAACGAAGATCAAAAAGTGTAATATCTAAAACCAGCATGCAGAAAAACCAAACAAAGTAGCCAAGGCAACAATAGAGTTAAATGAAGCAGACATTACAGAAAAAAAAAGCAGACATAGCAGAAAAAACACACTGTTACAAACATCAACAGACAGAGAGGAGTTATGGACCCAACCGAGATGAACGTGTCCATGGATGCCAGATACAACACTATTTACATAGCCAGCAGAAGGAAACCAGGTCAGAATGCTCCACAATCAATCAGTTTAGCCATAGAGACTGTCACAGACAAACAGTATATACTGGGAACAATACACCAAAAACAAACTTTGCTGAAAGGGACATTGGCTAAAGAACACAAGATTTGTTGTTACCTGTCCTGGAGGCCATGCCGACTACAAAGCAAACCTAGCTTCACCTGTGCCACTCTCGGAATACGAAATTGGCAGAGAAAAGGCAGAAAAATGTGGACTTATTATAGACGCCATTAAAAAGCCTTTTGATGGTTTTACTTTTAATAGTCTACATTTCAAAGGACAAGGGACGGGTATCATGTCCCGCCCATATATTAATATCCGATGATTATTGGTGAATATTTTGTTATTTGCTTAGTTTCTGTTTGAGTGAGTGAGTGAGTGAGTTTTGGTTTAAAGCCGCATCAGCATTATTGCAGCTATTCGCGGCTAGAGAATGTTAAAAATATAACAATTTATAAAATTACAATTTATGTAAAACTAAATACAATAGATTTTAAAGCAACTACTAAACTGATAAAAACCAGTAATATCACAGATAAGCTTAGTTTCTGTTTGAATATTCAATAATAATTTCATTCTCGCTTTCCGTTGGACTCAATTTAGTTTGAAATCATAATTATGTTAAAGAGGTGGATGGAGTTAAATCGTGAAATACAATGTCTCTCAAAATTATTAAACTTTCGGAATTTTTTTAAAATTTTTGTTTTTTTACTTTTTAAATGAAATTCGTTTAAAAAAATTAGATGTCTTTAAACTTTTTTGAATTTTGATTTTAAAAAAATCATATATGTCTTTGGCGAAAAATAAACTTGTTTTATGGACAAAAATTAATAAAATCAAGCAATTAATAAAATTTAACTTTCAAGGTATGAAAAGCATACGTATTAAAACAATTTTGTAATTAACTTATGATTTATTTTAATTAAAAAAGAAACTACTTACAAATTATGTTCCATGATGAAAATAGGGTGTTCCAACGTGCGATAAACGGTGGAATGACAAACGAAACTTATCAAAGTATTAGATGACCAAAAAAAGTCATACCATGTGATGGTCGTTAACCAATCGGTCCAGCTAAAACATTAAAGATTTTGAAATAATCAGGATTAGCGTGATTAATACGTAGTCTTGTATGCTTTACTTGTAGCGTATTTAGAATAAATGCATTACTAGTAAATACGCACAAATATTTTGATAGGTATCATTTTTGAATAGAATATTTTTTCGACATATATATTAGTTCCTTAATCTACTAGATCTATTTTTCTAAACGATAGAGGATAACAATAGGTTTTGCAAATAGATTGCCATGAGACGACAGTTTTATAATCAGCGTCTACCAATTGGTCAGTTTTGTATTATAATCTCCCATTTTTATATTATAACCTCCAAAATAATTTTTCAAAGTCATTTCGAAAAATGGCTTACTCCTGGAACAGTCTGTTTTTGCAATTTATCAGAGGTGAAGACGATGATGAGTTCTGGATGGACTATGATGAAATGGTGCACAGAAATAGGTTTCCACCAACTTTGTATAGTGAAAATACTTTGTTGGCTATGTGCATTGCTGAATGCGCAAAGATGTATCCTGACATACAAGAATGTCTACCCAGGCCTTTACGCTTCCATGTAATGGTTTATCAGGACATACTTTGGCATCACTGGAAAGTCTAACTGACCAGTATCAGTTTAATTAAAGGCCCTTTTAAGGGCCATCCATATTATTCAAAAAGTATCCAAGTTTTATTAATCAGGGCTGCATAGAAAACAGTAACTTAAATGCTAAAATACACAAATAAATATATGTACCTATTTTTATAAAAAAATTAAAAGTTTTACTCATAAAAAATTTTTAAGATTAAGTAAAGAATAGTTTTTAAAGTTTTCATAAAAAAAGGGAAAAAACTTTAAAATTTTAATTAAAAAAAAAAAGAAAAAAGAATTTTAAAATGTTCATGTAGTTATCTTCTAATAATTTCAAAATAAAAAAAAGTGTTTTATTTGTGTTTATGAAATCATCTATTATATATGAAGTAAGATTAATAATAATAATAATAATAAAAGTGTTTTATTTGTTTTTATGAAATCATCTATTATATATGAATTAAGATTAATAATAATAATAATAATAAAAGTGTTTTATTTATGTTTATGAAATCATATATTATATATGGTTGGTATATAATGTCTATAATCATTGCTAATTTATCAAGATAACGATTGTATATTGTACTTTCTGTAACCCTTACTCCCTTATCACGCAGCTGACCGTGTTGGTTACCTTTGATGTATAGAAAGACGTGTGACCATTAGAGATGGACATCATGACCTTACGTAAGATGACCATAGGTCAGACTCTGATTCCCGCGAAAACTTGCACTCGTCGTTTGTCACCCGAGTTGTCAGCATGTCGGGTAATTTAGCGATCTTTTTTATATTGGTGGTATGCGTTTCGTGTGAAAGTGCTCCCTGGGGCAATGCTGCTATGAAGATGATAATGATGTGTTAAGATGCACAGTTGATTTGGCCAGGGGGGGGACTGCAGTAGCGTGATTCTCCAGGATCGCAGCTACACGATAGTGTTCTTGTCGGAACTTACAGGACAACTTATTTTGGCCCCCAACACAGAAGTGCAGTTGCTTATTGTCGAAACAGAGACAGTTTCTTACGTTCTGTAGCCAGCAAATCAAAATTGTAAAATTCCAAGGATACACCAAAAAATGTGGTAAGTCAATAGAATTTTTATATAATGGAGTTAAAAGAGTTAAACATGATCAGAGATTGTAACTTTGATACGTCAAATGATGAAATAACTGTATATAATAAAGCCAACCGCGTAAATGAAACATTTGTGTGATAAGATTATACGATTTGTCTCCCTTCCACTGTATAATATATTATATATGTTTTTATTTATCTAAACAGCTTTTAATAAAATTATTTATTATTGTTGGTTGCCTAATTCTACTGAGCAATTTTACTCTGAATTCCAAAATAATTTTTCAAACAGTCAGTTCTGAAAATGACGTACAATTGGAACAATCTCCTGGCACGGTTTCTGAAGGAAGAGGTAGACGATGAATTTTGGTTCGATTACTGGGAGCTGGTTTATAGAACCAGATTTCCCAGTAACGGTTCAGTGGACCAGACCACTTTGTTGGGACGGTGCATTGTAGAATGCACAAAGCTGAACCCGGATGCCCTAATAGCTCTGCCTAGAACACTTCGAGGGTTGGTGTTTTCTGGGATGGTGCGGCGTGACATCATTTGGCGTCACTAGTCACTAATTGACCAGTACCAACATCATAAAAGGTCCTTTTCAGGGCCACCCATATCATTAGAAAAGTATCTTAGTTGTAAAGGTAGAGTAAAGAAAAACTAAATTTATGGCTAACAAAATTATTAGTGTCAACAAGAAAAAGAAAATGACAATTCCGAGTTTCTGCACTCAATCAGTCAAAAAATATTCTTAGGGCGAAGTGCCCGAAATGTTCAAAGGTATGTTCCATTTATTTATTTATTTATAATTTGCATTTGTTGTATCAATATACCCTTCAACGTGAAATAATAGTTTATGTGTGTGTGTGTGTTCGTATTTCCCCTTTTACACGATACACAATTCATATTTTATTGTTGAAATATGTCTAATTAAGTATTGTTAACCTGGTTGAAGGTAAGGAAATTTAACTGTTAACAAAAGTGTATGAGGAGTTGTATCCTCTGAGTGTACGTTTTCATTTTATTGACTTCTCATATGACAAAGAAATGTGGAAGGGAAAATTGTTTGTTAGGTTTTGTTCTTTCATATTTGCTAATAATTTAAACTTTATCTTCATTTACCATTCAATAATGTGACTATATTTCATTTATCATGACCTGTATATACTTCAACTAACATTTTTCAGTAATATTATTCACAGGCAGTTGACTGGAATGAAATATACAATTTTATCATTGGCATTATGCTTCATGCCCTGTGTGTAACATATCATTTTATACTATAAAAAAAATTTGTTTTAGACAAAGACAAAGAAAGATCAGTGCAGTTCTACATTAGATGTATGACAATGAACAAAGCAAAAGAAATTATAGTCGATAGGTCACTGTCATTAGAAGCTGCTCAGTTTTTCCCTACAGTACAGTGTGAAACAATGAGCAGGGCAGTAAACAGTAAAAGGATACCCCCAGAGCATGTTTGCATTGCTGTTAGACGCCATCTTTCAACTTTACAGACACCAAAGGATACTAAACCCATTGTTTTCTGGAATGGGTATGGCTCTTTTGATTGGCATGGTATACAAGCCCTGATAGCATTGCATGCAAAAATGACTTTGCAAAGAGAAGTTGAAGAAGAAATGATATGGATGGCAGAATATCCAAATAAATTTAGGAATTTAGATTTTCCAGATATTTCTAGTATAGAAATGTATAGACACTATGTTTGGAATCAGCCTATGTCAGCTGTATTAAATGGTCTGTCAGTGGAGTATTTAACACAGTTGTTGTGTGATAGAACCTTGTCTGAGACAGTGATTGAGGCAGTGGTTAATCTATTAAATAAACAATCAGTGGACGATACATATATTTTGTTTTATCCCTGTCTTATTGATGACAGACAAGCTAAAAGGACAATTAATCAGTTATTGAAATCTTCGTCAAAGAATTTGCATTTAATTTTAAATGTCCAAAAACAGATAAAGGATGTGCTTGTATCCAATGCCGATGAGATTGGAAGTCACTGGTTATACTGTACCCTAGCTACAGACTTAGAAAAAGGTGTTTACATAGATTCTCTTGGATGGCAAGTACCTTCTAACTTAATGCTGTTTATCAGTCCTCTTCTGAAAGCAGTAGCTGAGAAAAGAAATCTCAAATTCCAGTTACCAGAGCATCTCATCACATTACATTCTACTTCCACTGAGCCATTTCATGTTTGCAACAAAACCTACAACCCTATGGTCCCATTTCAAACATGTGGCAATATATGTGGTGTAGCTGCAATAATACTGTGCGCCTTGAGTTTGAATAAACCAAAATGGGAAGCATTGATAATGAGCAAAACCTCCAACAATGATCTAGCAACATATGAAGTTATAAAAAATCCGTCTAAGCATGCAAAGTACCTAAGTTTTGCTTAATGTCATGGATTGCAGCAGGGAATGTGAATGTCAATAATATTTGCAAATGTGATAATGATTCTGAAGAAGTAGAACAGTTTCAATATGCTACAGATGTTGGAGTTCCAGAAAGTAATGTTTCTAAAGAGACACAGAATGTAGCGGTAGATTGTATTGATTAACAGAACACAGGCAAAGAGACACAAAACAAAGTTAAGGTAAACTGTCATTCATATATATAAATTTATAAAATAATACAATAATGACTTAGACATGTCCAGGCCAAAGTTAAAAGGCCCCTTATATTATGAATAGTAATTTTTTCAGTCATAGGACTTTTTGTTTTGTCTGATATCTTTAGCTACTATTAAGATATTACATATTTGTAACATGGTAAAATTTAAGTTTAAGTGAACTGAGATTGGTAAACCAAATGCAAAGATTAAGAAAAAAGGCAATTTCTTGAAGTATGGACTAATGAATATGCCAAAAAGGGTTTCGGTGTTACTTGACGTAGAAAAAATAATTATGTAGATCCATTGAAAATTAACTTTGTTTTCAAACTCTGAAACATTTTTTGCCAAAGGACAGCAGATTTTTTGTGTGAACTGATAAGATAAATGTTAAATTAATAAAAACATCTATATAATATTATACAATTTTGTATCACAGATTGAACAAGCTCACAACAAATCTGACCAAAAGGTGAAGAAAGCAGTCACACAGTCAAATAAAACAGGTATAGCAATTGATGACCATAGATTTATTATTAATTTGAAGTGTCCAGCAAAGTTAAAAAAAAAATATTCATTCTCTTAGAAATATATTGATTCAATTTATTATCATCTGCCACCATTGATGGGAGGTTACATTGATGGGAGGTTACATTGAAGGGAAATTTTTACTGCTGTGCAAAGGACAAAGGTGTGTGTGTGTGTGTGTGTTTTGGTTTGCATTGGTTTCTGTGCATTTGAAAGAAAAGTATACATCCCATTGGTAGATTATGTGTAACTACATTAGAGATACATCAGATAAATTAATCGAATAAAATGTAGTTGTAGTGAAGATTATGTTTACAGTAACAGCACTTGGTCATGGTTACTGTAAATTTAAAAGACAACAGTATGCCCCATTGAGCTGAAACTTGGTCAGATGATTTAATGTGGGGTGAGTGGTATGGAAGTTCTTAAATGCACTTTATTTGCATATTGCAAAAGAATTATTACAGAAAGTAAAAATTAGGGGAAAAAACTTTGTTACATACGAAATGTTAAATGGCCAGAGCTGATTTTCTATGTTTAAAACTCAATGAAATTTTATCTTAAACAAGCTGTATGAAAATGCATTGATGGGTTTTTGCTACTTATAGTACTGGAGGCCCTCTGAGATACATCATTTTTTCAATATGTAAAGAAATTATGTAAAACCCTGTTGATTTGTCATGTGATCAGATTCTGCATTCTAGTTTATTGAAATAAAAATGTTGATTTAAAATCAAGTTTAACAAACAGATAAAAGGTTGAAAGTTAGTATACAAGTAGAATGTTTTATGAGCCAGAGATGACTATAGTCGATGTCTGTCTGTCAATCTGTTGGTATGTCAGTTGAACTTGTATCCGCAACATCTTCTACAATACTGAAGGGATTTCATTGGTCTAGTTTTTTAATTTCCCACTTCCAACAGCAGGGGACATGTATTGCTTGCAAAACTGCAAGAAAGCTTATTAAATGCAAATTTTGATTCTTTATATTTCCTATGGTCCAAACTTGTGTCATGAACATGACCCAAGGTCATATCTAATAGGTTGAAGTCACAGAATATATACTAAGTAGTTAAAAATTGTGTCTGGGGAATAAAACATAAATGATTTGAAAGAATATCATATAACTTGACAGAAGTGTTTTCATTGGCCAAACGATGTGTAATGACCCAGAACTAGTTAATAACTTAAGTCAAGGTCACAGGATGTATTTTTTTAAAACATGTCTGGGGCATAACTCAATGCTGCTTTTTAAAAATATCAGTTTTAGTTATGTTATTATTAATCAGTATTACTGCAATTTTTAATCAGTATTCTTGCAGTTGTTGAAATTGTTTTGCACAATAAATTTTGGTCTTGTAGAATTGTACTAAAAAGAGCAATTTTGAGTTATCTGGACTAAATATTCAAAGGGTTTAAAACAAAACCTGTTTTTGTCAATTGTTTCATCATTAAATCAGTCTATATGGTAGAAAAAACTAGTCTGTTGACATCTTGTTAAAATAAAAATTTAACGAAGAAGAGGTAAAGGCAGCCCTAGAAATGAAAAAGAAGGACAGGGACAATGCTTTTAAAATGCTAAGGCGTAAAGGTTATTTCAATGTTAATGTACAGAGAATAAGGGATGCTGGTGATGATGCTGACATGACATAATAACGGAACGTAAAAGAGGACAGTGTAAGGAGCATGCTTTTGGCTCATTGTGCAATGGTGTCTTTGTTAAAGCTTATATCAGTAGACACAAAATATATATGCAAAGTTTCAGAATCAAATACAGATAAACCTGTCGCAGTACCATTAAATTTAGTTGCTAGTGAAGAAAAATTAAATCAGAACTTCAAAGGAAGTGTTCTTGCTAAGTTTTTAAATAATGATGTTGGTAACACTTGTAGAACTGACCCATTTATAATCCAGTATGAACAATCTAGGTATAAGCGAGCATTCTCCAGAGTAGACAAGAAATTAGAAGTAAGAGCTAATACCATGTCAGATATGAGAGGACTGGCAGCATTTTATTTATGGTTCAAAGAAGAAGCTTTGAAAGATAATATTGAATTAAAGTCAGCAGTTGATTTATTTAACAGACCATATTTCAGGTACTTGGAAGATGCATTAGATGCGCATACAATAGACAGTAATGGCAAATTAAAGCCAGGATTACGAAGAGGTTTAGGCTATATTATTTCTAGAGCTGCATTTTACTGGAAGGGCCAATTGTTACAACAGAGGAGAGATGAAGAAAGTAAAGAAATGAGGAGATTTATGACTCTATTTAAACACAAGTTTTCTTCTCTATTTGATGCGGCTGAATACAACTGTGTTAAGGCTCGACATGAAAAACATAGACGCCCAGCTGAACTTCCTGAAGAAAGAGAAGTGGCTCAGATTTAAGATCACCTCTTAGCAGTAATAAACAGACTTTCTAGTGATAAGTACAAACTACTAAGTTCTGTTGAATATAATGAATTAAGAGACTATGTGTGTTGCAGACTTACATTATTTAATGCAAGAAGAGGTAATGAGCCCAGCAGTCTGCGTTTAAGACATTGGGACGAAGCTAATAACAAAGTGTGGTTGACTAAAGATTGTGAAAATGTCACAAAAAATCCTTTAGAAAAAAGGCTATTACAAAGGTTCAAACTGGCATAATAGAGTGGAAAATCTGTGGGGAAAGATGTTCCTAATCTTATACCAGAATACTGTTGGCTGGCATTGGAAAAAATTGCTGATCCTGGCATAAGGGCAGCTGTTGGTGTTCAAAACAACAATGAATTTTTATTTCCATGTATCGGTACTGAAAAACCAGGTACACATGTTAGTGGCTGGAATTGTTGTAAAAGAGTCAAAAAAAGTGCTGGACTAAGTAGAACAATCACTGCAACCTCTATGAGACATAGAGCATCTACAATTCACGCAGGTCGTAATGTTTCTGTGACAAGAAGATTTTTTACCAACATATGGGACACTGCAGAATTTAATGAAAATGTGTATCAGTGTCCTATAGGACTGAAAGAAATAACAGTAGTTGGTGGCTTTTTAACCAGTATAGATGGTAAGATTTGAAACCAAGTCTCAGATATTATTTCACCATAACCGTTAACAGCTGCAACAGAAACAGCCATGTTACAAATGCACCGACCAATTTTTCCGTCCATAAATGCTTAGTGTTATGGTGTGTCAAAAACACAAGTGCTGCCTTACATTTAATATATATGAGTCATTATCAAATTTCGCAGAAAAACGTGTTCCCATGAACTAAGTTTTGTTCCTTTCATATAAATATCTACTTTAAAAATCTAACTAGTGCATCCATTATGAATTAATTTTTGCATTAAAACTATTGCTTTTGTTTTTTTATGTTCAAGAAGTGACAAATCAATAGGGGTAAAGTAAAATGGTGTTGTCCACAAGTGACCCCTTTTCATTTAAAGGGTTGCTTGACAACATTAGACAGGGGAAAATGTGCTAAATTGTAGTACATCCATTGAATCAAAGTACATGTAAATGAAAAATAGTTTAAAAGTAATTATATTCAAATGTAAAGAAGAAAAAAAAAACTTTAAAAAGTCCATGGCTTTTAAATTCATGTCTTTCCAGTAAGATGTGGATATTATTAGGCAATAATGAATGATCCCTCTGTTGCTGAGACTTCCTGTTTATCAACTTCTGCAGACCTTTATGATATAGATGGAACATGTGCTTCTAAAGCTTTTGATACAACAAAGTAAATCTAACAGACTTGGTGAGTAAATATTTTTTCATATTTGATCAACATGTCTGTACAGTAACAACAAACAAATTGACTTTAAAAAAATTTCCAAAAAAAAGTTTATATTTTATTAATCTTTTTGTAAAATAAATTATAGATATGCTATTAAATCTAATAAGGGAGAAGTCATTATTATTGCATCAAGTTTTTCTTTTAAATAAGTCCTTCCAGTAACAAGTCCCTCCAGTAACAGCAGTTTTGTTACTGAAAAGACTTTCGGTTCAATATGGGTTAAAATGATTTGAAATGAATACATGTACATGCAATTTCTTCAATAAATATAAAGAATTAATTACTTAAAACTCTGTGTTGTTAACAACACGAGGATCATCACCACGGCTTTTGTTTTTGGTGTTACTATCAACAGGTCGTTTGGACACGTCTCGTCTCTGTATATATGTTTGGCGTTACTAACAATTCTGACTTTTGTTGTTGACAACATCACGCCTCGACTACATGTTGCTACCAACATTGCGTTTGGACACGCCTCGTCTCTATCGACATGTTTGGCGTTAGTTTGACACGCCTCGTATCCGTGGACCTAGCTTTTTGTTGTTAGTAATAGATGGGTTTTGTTTTTGCTGTTGCTAACAACACCCCAGGACTCCTCCCTTCCTGTGATCTAGCAACTACCCCAACAAAGCCGCCATTACCCCCCCTCCACTATACGTGCATACATGCTGCTACCATCAACGTATGAAAAAGGATGCATGCGGATCTCGAATCATACCCCAGACAGGTTCGCTTCATTGTGATGATGGTCCGGCGAGACATATTTTGTCGTCACTGGCAATGATTTGAAGAACACACCAAAAGGCCCATTTAAGGTTCACCCAAACTGTAAGAAAAGGATCTACGTTGTTAATCGTCAGATTAATTTTTGGGTTGGTCTGCAATAGAAATCAAATAACTTAATAGTCAATAGCAAGGAAAAAAATCAAACCCGTTATTAAACGCAATTATCAGTCGAATTATTTTTTAAAATAATAACAAAATAAAATGTTTTGTTTTTTTTTATAATTTTTCTTTTCTTTTCTTTTTATTTGTATTTTGTAGATAATTTCCTGTCTAGAATATGATCGAGATTGGTTTAATCCAGCGGAAGACCGTAGTACTTTGTGGAAGTTATTTAATTTACTGGATAATTCGACAAGTAATCCCTTGTAAACAACAAATCAACGGGTTGATAAAATATTTCGGAGAAAAGTGGGGTTGCCATATTTGACCTTCAGTGACGAAACTTCCCTGTAATGTTCCCGTGGTAAAATTGAAGGAAAAGAAAACAAGCGAATACCGCGTGGGATAACACAATAAACAAGCGTTTGAACTTGTCGAAGATTATGAGCAACATTATGCTTTACGTTCATCTCTTAAAGGCGATTGTGACTGCATTGGTATATATTTTTTTCCAAAGAGCTTGAGGCCGTGGAGGCCCAAATAACCATTATGGAGGCCAGAAAAAGAGCTGATGGAATTGATAAAAAGTATAAAATCAAATAATAATCATTCCTGGATTATGGTGTAATAAATTCTTTTGTTCAGAAAAATATTCACGGATCATGACTATTTTTGTTCATAGATAAGTTTTTAAGACATTTCTAATTAACTTCTGAGACCTGTATTTTGTATTTTATGATCGCAGATAAATATTGCTTTGCTTTCTGGTCTCCGTCATCTTCTAACTGCTCCAATGCATGAATGACAACTGGGAACGCAGTCTTAAACGTGTAAAGAGAATCAGCTCTGCTTGTCCACCGAGTTTCACATAATGTGCGCAATTTTGTTCTGCTTTCCATCTCTTGTTTGGTTGAAACATCAGCCTGAAGCTCGTTGTGAAATGCCAATAATCGTTTTGCCGAATAATCAAACGCAAACGCAATTTCTTGGACCGTTGACATCACATGTTTAATGTTAGTATCTTTACAACTGTGTGCCACTGCGAGATTTAGACAGTGGAACTTACAGTGTACATATACAGCTCCTGGTATCAACTGTCTTATCCTTGTTTGTACACCTCTGATTTTCCCCGACATATTTGCAGCACCATCGTAACCTTGTGCCCTCATTTTCGAAATATCGACACCTGCATTTGTTAGAGAATTTATAAGCAATTGAGATAATTCTTCTCCTGTTGTACTTTCAGAAACTACAAAGTCTAGGAAATCTTCTCTAACAACTGATACTATTCTATTATGTGTGTTTGGCTCCCGCGTTACGTAACGTAAGCAAATAGATACCTGTTCCTTTACGGACTTATCAGTTGTTTCATCTGCGATAAGAGCGAAACATCTACTGGAATTACACTTATCCACGATGGTTTGACGTATTTGATCTCCCATAATGTTGATTATTTCGTTCTGTATGTCGCGCGATGTGTATTTCTCGCGTTTAGACGAATTTAGGTGTTCTGTGAGAATATCATCATCACTTGCTTTAAAATTCAAAATCTCAACAAAATTACTTCTCTCAGGAAGATGACCCCTTATAGGGATATTCTGCCTCCCACATAAAAGTAGCACTTCAATAATTTTTAGAAGAACGTGTTTATTGGCTATTACATCATTCTTTCTGCTCTCAGAAATTTTAACGTCGATGGACTCATCTACGACGTTTCACACGCGTAAAAAATCTTCAGCCATTCCGTGATATATATAATGTGGAGATTCTGATTTCAAATGTCTTTTAACAAAGCACGACAAATTTGACCAGTCATTTACAGGGTTGATGAAAAGTTTTTCTTTCGCGTCTTCGCGTCCAAACAAAAAACACGGCCCACAGTATACAGCATCCTCATGCAAGGAGTATCGCATCCACTGATTATCTACCAACACATTTTTAGAAAGCTTACGCTTTATTCCTGACATTTCCCTGTACAAACAAAAAGAACACCCAACATTAGAATGATCAAAGCTGAAGTCGGTACAAGACTGTCTGTACAATATTATCCCATCGATCATCTATTACACATTTTCCATTCACGACGAAAACAATCATCTATTTTTCATTTTTTTCATGTGGACTGTTGGTTGTACACAGACCTCTCCGATGCTACCGTAACTGACGGTGTTTGGTGCAATTGTAGGAGCTCAGTTGGCACTCGCCTATAGTAGTGCGGGGGGGGGGGTTCCCGGGTCCGATCCCCGGTCCGACCCAGCATTTTGATATGCCTTTTACTAGCGTGCAATCAGGGCCTCTTTAAAGGTGCTAGATTACTGAGATAGCAGTCGCAGAACATAAAGCCATATTCCACCCGACTGTGGCGGCCTATTATACTGATAACAGATAAGACAGATGAAACGTTATAGAGTTATTTCAAGGATATATAGTGATGTTTTAGTGTATTTAAAAGACTACATCAATATAAATATAAAGACTTCAAATGAATACTTGAAAATTTAACATCAAAACACTCTGGGACAGAATTGAAGATGGATGGCTTCACATACATTCTTTTGAATTTTTATGCTAATTTTTGAATTACTTATTTTATAAAAATTCAAAAATTAGCCCGTGACAATTCTATAGTCTAGATATCATGATATGAATGTACCACAAACTAGGTCCTGTTTTACAGGTATATACTGGGTCAAAGCTGTGTCTAATGCTCATTTGGGTTACGTATTTCACACAGATAACGGATATTGGTAACTTTTTATATGTATAAGATCGTCATTTTGGGTGAAATGGACTGACTGTTTTTTATTTCATTTAGACCTACGGGTCCTTTGTAGTTGGCACAAGTGTATCCCAAATGATAGTGAAGACCCCCTTCCTCTGTTCTGGTACCCATGCAGTGTTGAAGTAGCGAAAATGTTGATAGAACTGCAAGTACCTGTATGGGGATGTAAATTTATGGACATTATTCCAAGTGCCTTCTAAAATACTCTGTTTAGTACTGTCATCAATAAAGGACTTGGTTTTAATACATGCAATGTCTGGATAAGTTGGTCCAGCTCCAGCTCCACATAAGTTTTCTTCTGCATTATTCGACTCTGGTTTAAATTCTGAGACTTGTATTTGTGGCTGCGATAACTTCGGCGTGGCCGTTTGAGCACTTCTACCGACCAAAAACCGGTCAATAGTGTTTTTGTTTCGGTACATAGCACTTGATATTTACCGCCTAGCTAAACAGGATGACGCTAAACACCATGTAATATCAGATTAGAAAAACGGTACGGATCATAGTTTACGGAAGATGACATGTATTTAACGGAAATTCGAATATCCATTTGAAGTATTTTTTTTTCTAATGAGTTTAATATGTATAACAAAGACTAAAACAATTTTGAGGAAAATAGTTGATTCTTCATTTTGTACCCACACCTATTTAGGATTTCTGATGTGCACGCACGTGCGTATTTGCGTATAGGCAGCTACGCTTCTGACCTATATATTAATTGCCAATAGATTTAAAGCCCGGATGTTTCATGGGCAATACGGAACTTACACCAATTTCATGTGCAAGTATGGAAAATAGAAAGGGGCTCCGCAGTTACCGAGAGGTTCCAATGGGATGTTAAAAACCTTTAGTTGTATTAACTGTATGTACAGTGATAACTAGGTCAAGCAGTATAGATAAGATTTAAACAACACATTTATATAGTAATAAATACACAGAGGTTGTACATTGTAGCGATGTTTTTGGAATAAAATGGTACACTGTGAAACTTGCATAATCTTTTGTGTAAATTATTTAAGTGCATTAATCCTATAGTAAATAATGGTGGATATTATAATGCCTTATCAATTGATACTACACAGGTGTTTTTCTTAATTGGTTGTTAATACGCCATTGTACTGGTTATCAGTGCCATACATGGCATTATTTAAAACATGGACTGTTTATAATTGGATCTCTAAATATATTATATAGTATGTGTTCTTTGTTTCCAAGAGATCCTCTTTTTGGTTGTGGAAGTGTTCTTTTTGGTATAACAGGTGTTCTGTTTGGTTATACAAGTGTTTTTATGGTCGTACAAGTGTTCATATATTTACCAAATGAAGTCTATATGATTTTCATACATCTTCCATGTAGTGTTGCGACTTTATGTTTTCGACATGCTTTTATATGGGATTTATGTGTATTTCCCATATGGTTAAAAATACATATTTCCATGTTTTCTACTTTGGTAACCTAGACATTTCCTATATATATATGGTTATTGCGTCTTTACAGCATGTATATTATTCCATATGTGTATGAATTCCATATGGACTCCAACATATATTTTCCATATAAAAACTGAGTGTATATTTTATTGTCATCTTATGATCTACATCCTACATCATGCCCATCATTATAAGGTAATAATAAAAGTTTTGTTTATAAGTGTCAAATCTGTTAAATTCAACTTTACAAGTACCTCCAAAACTGATAGAAAAGGTACTGTAAGGGAATATTGAAATAGTTAAATAGTATAGCAAATAACATCCATCTACATAAAAAATATACTGACATATCTTAGCATCAAGGGCAAAATAATGAATTTACGGTTTTAATCTAAATAAATAAATAAATAATAATAATAATCATAATAATAAATTAGTGTTTTGTTATGAAATAAAATCCCGTATGTATCCCTAACGTTTGAATTAGATAAAATAGCAAGTCAATGACTGGACAGGCTGATTGTGGATGCAGTAGGGAGGCAACAACAAACTGTGTGAAAGCATTTCAATAAGCAATACCGGGAGCAATACAGAGAAGAAAATTGTGGTAAGTATAAATTGGAAAATTTTTAATTTGTGATTAATTTAAACATTAATGAAGATGACTTTGGTTCGATCAGTATGTGGTGATTTTCACCAAGGCAATCAAATATTTAGATACCCCGTTGTTCAGTGCACAGCAATTGCCTTTTTTGCACTTGCATACATTTTTTTATCTGTGCATCATGATCAAAGTGTGACAACAAATTTAAATGTTGAAAATATTTCTAATATAATGATACAAGGAAATCATTTATATGAAAATATTGCAAGTAACTTTCAGTCAGTACATCATCTTTCTCATGAAGAACTGCCCGACTTCCTGCAAACAAATTTGGGTCGAGTTAACACAGTTGTTTATACTGATATGATATATGGGGTTGTTGGCATACATGAATACGAAGCAAACATAGGAGCCGTTTCTTTATCTGATGCACTCAGAACTGGCTTTCAAATTTCAGATTTCTTACTTTGCACATTTAATGACATTACCGTTGCTGTAGTTTTTAATCACGGAAGGTTCTTTGTTTTCGATTCCCACAGCAGAAATGAATATGGCATTCCTTCAGACTTTGGATCTTCGGTGTTGTTGGAATTTTCAAACCAAAATTCATTGTTGCAATATTTAACGAATTTGTATAATTTTGACGAATTTAATATTTCACCAGTTGTTATTTATTTAGAAAATCAATCTGATCAAATTTTAAGAAGGGAGGGGGGTCCAAATCCTTCATGCAGTTTTGGAAATAATGCTGAGGTTAGTAAAAACTCGGCTGTAGAAAAAGAAAATGAAAAACAAAAATCCGATCTTTCAGAAATGTACTTGAATCAAGTAGAAGAATACAAGTCGCTGAAAAGAAGTATAGATTCATTGACTCATATAAACATTGATCAATTCTGTGATATATCATCACCAAATCATACTTACAGTTTTAACAGTAAGTGTAAGAAAAAGAAATATATGTCAAAACGCTGTATTAAAAACAATAAAGCCAATGATATCGATATTAATGAAATATGTTTAAGAAACAACAATACAAACGACTTTATAATAACAGACAGTAATGGAGAAATTGCAAACATAGAAACTGTTACAACACTAAATGCAGATTCTATCATAAATAAAAGTTGCAAAATGTCAAATAAAACTAAATCAAAAAAGAGCAAAAGTCCATACACTCTGAATGAAAAACATGTTGCAATGTATTTTAATGAAATTTATGAAAGGCCTGATTCAATGTGTAAATGTTGTGAAAAGTTTTTATATAGCAATCAAATATATATTTTATCAAAAATAAATAATGCAACAGTGAAATGCAACATAAATATTGGCAATAAAACTTGCCATTTTTGTTATCAGAAACTGCATATAAATCAAATTCCTTGCATAAGTATCTGTAATAGTTTAAATCCTGGGGAAATTCCAAAATGCTTTGAAGGATTAACACTTATGGAAAAAAGATTAATCAGTAAAATTCATGTTTTTCTGACAATCATTATTTTACCAGGTGGTCAGTATGCAGAAAAAGGAATGGCAATTGATTTCCCAGTTAATTTACAAATTAATATTAACACTTTACCTCATAAATTTGCAAACTGTAACGTAATCACAGTGTCATATGGGGAAAATAAAGAAATTAAACCAACACATGTTGTAAGAAAAGAGAAGATTTTAGCATGTCTCAAATGGCTGAAGGCAAATAATAAACTTTACAGAAATGTTACAATTTCATTCAGCGAGATTGACAGGCTTCCCAGTGACGATGTGTTGAATATGAGCTGTGTTGATAAATTTGATGAATATGGTATAATAAATATAGATAATGACATGCCCAATTTAAATTTGAAAGATGTAATATCAACCCAGAGGCATATCAAATTGCCAAAAATAAATTCTGCTCCTGTTAATGCTTATGATTTAAAATCTGGAGAAGAATCAGCATTTCCTTATCTTTTCCCTTCTGGTGTTAATGGATATAATGAAAACAGAAATTTATCTATATCAAACTCAAATTATTTCAAACATAGGCTTTACTTTAAAGATGCAAGATTCAGAAAAGACATACCATATTTATTACATGCGATAAACTACTATGAATATCAAAGACTTCTTAATTCAGTAAATATATAGCACAAATACCAGTTGAATTTTGATGTGCCAGATGTGCACATTTCGGAAATTCATTCCTCATCAGTGACACTAAGACCGAAAAGTTTGATAATAAAAACATAAGCCAAACAGTTGGAAATTAATGAATCTAAAGTTCCAAAATTATGTTAATCCAAATATTCACATGCGAGTAAGACGATCAGGAGGGAAAGTTATTACTGCAAAAGATATTAATAATTTAAATGAAAATTCTGATTTGCTACAAAATTCATACATGTTTATGAAGCTTATTTGAGGAACAGCAGCTTATTGGAAAAATACATTACTGAATTTACTTTCTATGTTTAAAACATTAGGTCCCCCAAGTCTATTCATGACTTTGTCAGCAAATGATATGCATTGGCCAGATTTGATTATGACATTGAAAAATTGTTCATATACAGAGGCATGTAATACTGCAAATGCAATAGATTTGGTGAAAAATGATCCGTTTTTAACTGCACTTCATTTTCAGCGTCGTTTCAAATCATTGTTGAAGCATATTCTTTTACAACCAACACAACCACTTGGAAAAATTATTGACTACTTTGCAAGAGTAGAATTTCAAAACAGAGGAATTCCTCATTTACATGTATTCTTTTGGATAGAAAATTTCAATGACATTTTCGAAAATGTAGATAAGCTTGTTTCATATATAGACAATGTTATTAGCACATCTGGAACAAATTGTAATGCAAAAAAGTTTCAAACACATTCACACACTGCATATTGTTTGAAGAAACAAGGGAAATGCAGATTTGGTTTCCCTTTTAAGGAATGCAGATTTACGAAATTATTAAATAATATTAACGTATCATCAGATTCTTCCAAATGCAGATTTTATGAGTTGAAACGAGCTTCAAATGATTGTTATATTAATGCATACAATCCTTATATTTTAAAATATTGGCAAGCAAATATGGATATTCAGGTTATCGGAAATGCAGAGTCTGCTGCATATTATGTTTGTGCTTATCTTTGTAAAAGCGAACCTGAAGACTTGAAATTTGAATTGGCTGATGTTATTAATAATTTACCAGCTGATTGTTCTCAGAGAAAAAGAATGATGAAAATAGGTTGTTGTGTGTTAAAAAATAGGAAGCTAAGTGCTCAGGAAGCTGCATATCGTTTAAGTGATCTACATCTAATATACAGTACAAGATCTTTTTTAACTTTGAACACAAATCCTCCAAATAAAAGATACAAAGTTCTTAAACCAAAATGTGAAAGAGATGGACTGGATGATGATAGTACAGACATATTTTGTGCAAATATTTTAGATTATTATAGACATACACCTTATACATTAGACCACCTATGTTTTTATGAATTTGCTCAGTGGTACATTAAATGTTGTAACAAAAAGTCTGTAGTAAATAATAAAAATTGTATTGTTTTGTTAAAGCCATATGACCATATTTATATGAGAAAAAGATCCAAAGCAATTATTGTTAGATTGCCAAAACTTTCAATATCTTCTGATGATTACTTTTACAGTCTCCTGATGTCCTTTCTACCTCACAGACAAGAAAATGATATTCTAAGAAATGCAAAAGAACAGTTTAACTGTGCTCGAGATGCTTTTGTTGCTAAAAATAAGTTTATGCCTTTACAAAATGTACATTTAATAACACTGACAGATGAGATTGAAAATGCAGTAAAATATGTGCAATGTTCAAGAATAGAATTGTCTGCCATGTTTAATCCCGCCACTTATGAAATCGACACATTTCAACAGAGCAGTCAAGAACAATTATCGGATATCTCATTGAATACATCTTATTCGTTTTGTACAGATGTTGAATTTCAGAACAAAAATGTTACTGAAATAAATGGTTTTGATACAGATGAAAAGGAATTGCATGAACTAAGTATACCAACAATACCAGCAAATACACTAGTTTTAGAATGTCAGAAACTCACCACTTGTCAGAAAAAAACAATGGATTTCATTGTGAAATATTTTACTGAAAAAAGTAATGAAAAGCAACCTTTTCAGATATTTATTACGGGTGGGGGAGGGGTTGGAAAGAGTCATTTAACACGTCTTATTATGGATTGGATGCGATCTTGTACCTCTAAGTTTATGGGCATAGATCCTGTTAAAGTATGTGCACCAACTGGAATTGCTGCAAGAAATATTCGTGGCAAAACGATTCATAGTACTCTTCTTTTACCTGTTCAACATGGTAAACAACCTGACTTTTTCCAGCTTTCTGCAAAAAGTCTAAAAAGATTGCGGCAAAATTTTACTAATGTGCATACGCTCATAATTGATGAAATTTCAATGGTAAGTTCAAAAATGTTAGAGTATATTCACAAACGTCTATGCACAATAAAAGATATAGAATTGTTATTTGGCGGTCTTAATATTATAGTTATAGGTGATTTTTTTTCAATTACGACCTGTACGTGGTTATTATGCATTTGAAAGTTTTTTGTGGAACAATTTTTATCCTTTCTTCTTGGAAGAAAATGTAAGACAAAGTAGTAATTATCAATTTGCAGGCTTATTAAACAGAGCCAGAGTAGGAGCACTTACTGCACAAAATATATCTGTATTAAGTTCAAGGGTACAACAAGTACCCGAATCTGAATTAGAACAAACCTTGCATATATTTCCTAAACTAAAACAAGTAACAAAACATAATGAGTTAATTCAGTCTAAATTAGAAAGCAATTTAAACATCATAAGAGCTAAACATTATTTTTCACAGTATGATTTAAATCCTAAAACTTGTGTTAATGATAGTTTAATACCAAATGATGACCGATGTGCTGGTGGATTACCAAATCTTTTGAAAGTTTCTGTGGGAACAAGAGTCATGCTTATACGGAATATACATACTTCACAAGGTTTAGTAAATGGGGCATTGGGTTATATTGTTTCATTTGAATTTGATGACAATGAAGGAATTAACTTGATTTATGTTAAATTTGATGACCCAAATGTTGGTAAAATTTTCCAAAAGAGTGAAATTGAAGGAATTAACTTGATTTATGTTAAATTTGATGACCCAAATATTGGTAAAATTTTCCAAAAGAGTGAAATGCACAATGCAATTCCAATTGAAACAATTTCACAAGAATTTTTAAGCAGTGGTAGAATTATTATAAGGCAACAATTTCCCTTGATTCCAGCTTGGGCTTGCACAATTCATAAAGTGCAAGGTGCTACCCTTACAAAAGCTGCAGTATCTATAGGAATGGATGTTTTTGAACATGGAATGGCATATGTTGCACTAAGTCGAGTTACAAATTTGAACGGTCTTTACCTTACATCTTTTTGTTCAGATAAAATTCGTCCTTCCTTAAAAGTACTCAGAGAATATGAACGTTTAAGAAATTTACATGCAAACAAAACAGAATATGATCATTCATAAATTAAAACAAATGTTTATAAATAAGAAATGCAAAATTAAATACAAACATACCGAAACTGAGCAGAAAAAATTTACAAATTAAAAAAATAGCATTTTGGCATAATAAAAGTCTTAAATACATAATGACAATTGTTATGTCAAATTCTAAGTAAGACATTAGAAACTTAAAAGTGCTAGGGTCAACATATACTAAAATGCTCCTCCTTTTCTGTATATATAAAAATTTTGAAGATTGCAGACATCTTAAAGCAGAATTTTTCCGATCATGATTTTTTGAACAGAAATAAATCTTGCCATTTCAAAATCAAATTGGTCTCATTCCTTTGACTTTGACATAACAAGAGCCAACTGTAATTGTATTATAGTAACCTGTAATAAGGCTGTATATTTATTTAAAGTATGCATACATTTTATTGAAATGTTTATATATTGTGTGATGCACACAGCCAGAAGATATGAATAATGCTTAAATTAAACGTACTTGTAACACAAAGTTAAATAAGTATTTATTATTAATTTTGCAATATTTAATAAATATAAAATTACAGAGGAAATTGATTACATGCTATATATTAATAATGTTTATTTTACAGAAAATGCTAACTATAGATAAGATTAAGGATATGCCAGAAGATGCTGCAACTGTGGATACGCCTACTCTAAAAGCTTTAGTACTCGATGTTAGTGAAATCGAAGTCAATAAACATACGCAAAAAGGGAAATTTTTTGCAATTTTAGCCGACAACACTGGAGCAATCACTGCAACAATTTATAACGAGAAAGGACATGTCAAATTTATTAAAGGGTTTGGAATTGTACTCAGAAATTTTTTGCTGAAGCAGTCTTATGTTGGAGTAACGGCTAAAACAGAAGTGACGATGTGCCAACCAATCAGTGTTCCAGATAGCATAAAAGAACAAGCACCACATTTTCCCGGAAAGCAAGTCCATGATATTTGCACAGCTTTAGAATCTCCTGTGAAAAGCATTGTTTCAGTGAAAGGGAAAGTGGTTGCGGTAGGTATTGTTGTTGTTGTAAATTGTATTGCTGTTTAATGTACCATTACCAATTATCCAGTTATTCATGACAATAAAAGAAGATATGGTTCTGAACAATGGATAATTGACCAGAATCATCTCAACAGTCCTATATAGTTACATGTAAAGCTTATCATCTCCGGTTTGATAGATGTTCATCTAGTCAATCGCTGTGAAATTTTATTAATCTCTAAAGATTAATCCAAGAATGCACGAGTTGTAACAAGTGTGTTGTATAGTTTACCTTGTACTAGTATGCACTCTGAAAAACGTAAAGGCAATAGGTTACTGATTATGCGCCACAGACAAGCGTACCACCCCCTTGCTCATATTGTACTGACACCAAGCTCGAACTTAAACCTTTCCGCAATCAAAGCGGATGCAGTAACGACCAAGCTACCAAAACAGCTAAGTTTCCTTCATGATTTCATTGGAACTCCCAAAGTTTATATAAATAAAAGTGTTTCAATTCATCATTCCTCATTAGTTTTCAGCACTTCATTATTTTATTTATTTTTAAAAAAAAAATTAACATTAATTATTACTGACAGAGTTGTTGCCTTTTTAATCACTACCGACTGAGTTATTGCCTTTTAATTCCCACTAATGTTTTCATAAACTAATGTAATATTTAATTTTTTTTACAATTTATGTAATATGATTTATATTTTACAGGTATCACCATCTTCAACTAAAAGACTTGCTAACGAAAAAGAGTTAAGGTTTCAAGAGATTCGACTGAAAGACCAAAGTGCAAAAGTAAACTGTGCCATTTGGGAAAGTATGGTAGACACATTGGAGGTTGAGCAATGCATAAAGCTGTCAAATTGTAGAGTGAAATTATTCCAAGACGAGAAAAAATTATCTACCACAAGTTCCTCTGAATGTGAGGTATATGGACATTTTTAAAATTTGTCATAATAACTACTAGTAATTTTAAATTAGTTGTATTTTGTGTAATCAGAGTCAGCTACAATTTCACACCCATTTAACTTGGTACGTTTCAAACATTTGCTAAATCAATACAGAACTACCGTATTTACTTGAGTTCAGTTGTTCATAGAAACCACCTTGGACAAAAAAAATGTGATCTGTTGGCAAACTTTACAGCTGGATTTTTAACAACAATTCTACAAAATATAATGTATTTTGTTGCAAAATATCATAAAGTTGTAATGCATGAAAGAAGTGATTCAGATTTATTCAGTATAAGTCAGATAATTCTATAATGCTATAGACTTAAAACACTTCAACAAAAACATTTTGTATCTTTGTAGGTTTTCATTGATGATATTGTCTTAAATGAATTGTCTTCAGACGACGAAGCTATACAAAGGGATGAACCTGCAGCAATGCCAGACATGGCTAGTGGCAACATATATGGTATCATGGAAATGGATCCCTATATTTCATGTCCAAAGACTTCCTGTAATAACAAGAAGATGGTTACATTAAGAGAGAAGGACATAGAACTTTACTTTATGTTCTGCAATAGTTGTCAGTCTCGATACAAGACTAACTCTTGCAATAACTATTTGCGGGCTGTGCTGCTTATGAATTCAAATGGAAATGAGAAAAAAATTACAGCATTTCTCCCACACATAAAAAAAATGTATGAAAGTCGGGGAATAGAATTTGTATTTTCTTTTGATAGAAGGGAATTGATGAGTTCCATGATGAATATTTTACCCATAGAGGTAAAATACAGTCTGGTAAATAACACAGTTAAGAATTTAATTTGCAAACGCTTACATAATGAATAAAACAATGGATGTAGTTATTAGGGAAAATACATTTATTACTGTACATCTAGTGTTATTGCAATGTACTAGCCTTAGATATCATGTTTAAATATATAGTTTCGGTATAGTTATATAGTACTACACATATATTGTTTATAATAATATCGTGTTATATATATATATATATATATATGCCACCATATATTATATATTTTATCAGAGTCGCCCTCTGGCGACAGCAGGTCTAGTGATTGCTCGACTACATCCGTCAGTCTCCGTCTGTACATCCGTCATTCCGTCCGAAACACCCATACATTTTAGATACATTAGAAATGTGCACCTCCTGTTTTGGTGACATTTGGATAATTTTTCAAAAACTTACCACATGTGAAACTGTTAGTTGTTACAGTAAACACATGAGGGTTCATTGATTGTGTCATCTCTATCTTCTTAAATTATCAACACATTTAAATAAAATTTCACCCAAACGTTCTAAATACATTGGTAATATGCACCTCCTGTTTTTGTGACATTTGGCATTTGGCATTTTGACAATTTCCAAAAAATTACCACATGTGTGACTTTGTCATTTTTCTTAGTTCAATCTAAATTGTTTATATTATGTTATATAGATTAAAATGTAGAATATAATCATCAGTTTTTCTCTTTATTTAACTGACTTGTGACAAAACCTCACTACTAAAATTTAGGTCCACGTATTGCTTTGTTTTTTAAAACAAGCAACTTGTTTTTATATCATTTACCTTCAAAGTATGAAAATAACACCCATTTAGATCACCAGAACATTACACTTTTAAATAAATCATCACTGACACATTCAAACACATAATATGAATAAATTTTAAGCATGTTTAAATAAAATTTATAAAAAATTACAGTCTCAAGTGAAATCATCAAACAAAATTTTAAGGCGTGATTTGGATAAGTATCTAATAATTTTATAGTAAAAAAAAATACACACACAATAGACATTTCATGAAATAACTGGACTAGTATGTTAAATTGTTTGTTTTATATCCAAACGATTTTCAGACTGTATACATTATTGTCAAAATTTGGATACATATAATTTTTCTGCCGTTAAATGCGATATGCAAAGCAAACCACACTACTGATTACGATTAATAGGCGTGCTCATCCTCACCCACACCTTTAACGGACTAACATTTCGTCTCTTATATAAGCTAAACAGATCGAAACGTTTCGTGCCACTTTCACAGGTTACTACTTTTATCGGGGTTATTTTTAATTACAGAATGATACTTTCTCTCACAAGAATCTACCTTAGTTCATACAATGACGTAAAGTTATATTGATATACGCCAAATCACCTTTTTCATTACCGTAAGCGGTCACGCGGGGTCAAAAGGTCAATCGGACAACTTTTGGGGTCGTTGCGCGGGTAAACAATATGGCGAATGCGGAAGAGATTGTCATTGTTTATCTTTTAATCAGTCGTTGGTAATTACTGTTCATAACATCCAAATGGTACATGTTTAACTTTATGATTATGTTGATGTGAATTTTTCTATGAATCCATTATGGATAACACAGAAGACCTGACTTTAGAGAACATTTCTTGTTGGAAAGTTGACAGTTTGAAGAGTTTTTACCAAAAAGAGGTTTATCAACAGACGACAAAAAGCAAGAATTAATTGCATATGAATATTGCAACTGTCCCCAGTAATGATGAATATTTAAAGTCGAATGCTAAAGATTATGAAAAACTGTTATTTATAGATGGTCAAAATATCCCAGACCCTTTGAAATTATCTTCAAATTGGCTTAATGAGAAGGAAGTCATGTTTGTCTGGCCACCTGTATTTTTGTCTGACATTGCCAATTTTTTCATGTGTTGTACTGATACTGCTAAGGCTAGCAACAATCTTAATGACTATAAATTTGGGAAGGCCTATGAGTATTTCGGTGCTAAGTGGATCAAAGAACTTTTTTACCATCCTATATCCAGAGATTCGTCATACTGTTTTTAAGAGCCAAATGAAGACCACACAGTTTGGGTGTGTACAACAAAAGACACTGGGGCAATAAAGTCAGTATACTGTTCTTGTACTGCAGGATAACTATTTGTATAAATTATAATCCTTTAATTAAACTCATACATACTGCTTTCTTTAAAAAAACAAATAAAATTTCTACTGTAAATTGAGAAATTTTCCCATTAATTTGCAAGACCGCCAAGAGTAACAAGATGTGAAAATAAAACCTTCACAAAACATTTTTTTATACAATTTTCTTTAAAATGTCAGCCATTAGACATTACATTTAATGTAAGGAGTGCAGACAAAATCAGTTCTAATGACTTCTCGTGTAGGGGCCTGGCAGAGCACTCACTGTAGTGTGGGAGTTCCTGGGTTTGATCCCCATTCCAACCTTGCATTTGTTTCTCGACCCTGTTACAGTTTTGTGGCACTCGGAAATTGTGGCCATATAAAAGTAATAATAACATGATAGTCTTGTGTAAGTATATTTAATGTATTGAACATTCATGACCTTTATGATAATCAATTATAAGTACAAAATATTTTTCTTATTTATTTCATTATTTAGGTTAGGACAGACATGTAATCATGTTGCAGGATTGTTGTTCCGGTTGGAATCTGCCGGATTTAGGTACAGCATCATGTACTTCTGTACCATGCACATGGAATATACCTAAAGGCACTGGCAATATTCGCCCAAGATTAATTTCAGAGATAAAGATTAAAAAATCAAGACATGGAAAAGGTAATAATAATAAGCATATTGTTTTTGTCCTGTTATTTTGTCTGTCAAAAACATTAACCTTGTCTATAACTTTTGATTGCATAAATTAATTTTCATATTTTGTGGCACAAGTGACAGGTGTATGAAGGAATCTTAATTCATGACATAATTATTCAATTTATATGTTGAATCAATGAGTCAATGTCACAAATTGAGGCCAAATGTAAAATTAGCTTACAACTGCTATTGAGGGTAGTACTTGACAGAAAGGAGTTGGTTCACGAAGTGCCAAATTTGGCCTAATCTCAGAAATTCTTCAAACTTTCTGTAAAGATAGCTGGACTAATGCACAACAAGAAAAAGAAATACCAATTTCGAAAAAAATCATTTTGTTGCTATGGCAACAGATCTAAAGTCTGCACCAAATATTTGTTAATTTCCTTTATCTGGCACAAATGTCAATACGATTTTGATGCATATATGTTGAAAATTTTGATTCAAAAACTCACAGAAAGATATTCCCACAGCTACACACATTTTTGAAACGTAGTTTGTGTCCATGACATTACTTCATTCAAAATTGCTAAAATTCCAAAAATCTTTTTTGTAATCGGTTGCTATGACAACCAACAAAAATGAGTTACGATGTTTTTATTTTATTTATTAATATTATTATTATTACATGTATTATTATTTGAAAAATATCAAATCAGAACTATGTATTTATTCATAAAAGTTATTGTAAATTATTTTTGGCACATTTTAATTTCTAATAATATAAATATACTACCAGTATGTTGTTACTATGGCAGTCAATCTATAGTCTGTACTAAATATGTTGAGAATCCCTTTCTGCTTCTACAGTGATATCACTTTTGGACATATATTAAAATTATAACCATTTATGCAGTAAAAAACTTTTTCAAATTATTAAACTCTTGTATTATTTTGAGTTTAAATAAAAATATTAAATTCCCGTCTTAATTACTTTTAGTTGCTATTGGAAACAAGAAATCTATAGTCTATTCCAAATAAGTTGGAAACCTCCATATTCTACGAAATATATTGATACATCTTTGGGACTTCAATTTTAATCGATTCGTTTTTTTAAAAAATGTTTTTGTGATCTGTCTGTGCTAGTTCACTAAGTCACTAATGAATGCAGACAATCAAGTATACCAAATTCAGATATTACCCTGACTCCGACCTGACCTTTCTTGTCACTACCCCCTTTATGCCTTGTGATAATTAGCAGGGGAGCAGGTGTTTTTGGCATTTCTCAAGAGAAACGGAATATAACTCCAAAACCTCATGATGGGAGCTCTACTACAATGTTCCAAAAGCAGTTGTCATCTATGAAGACGATAAATAGTAACCCTTAATTCTTTCATATATTATAAACAGTGTCTCAGTAAACAGGAAATTTGATGTACATAAGAGTGAAAACACAATTTAAAGGCCAACTTGACAACTAGATTCCGTCTCCAATCCATACTGGAACCGATCATCATCGCAACAGAAACAAGAGTGTACTTCTAAATGGAAATCATTTGATATGCTCACCATGAAGTTGTGCTTTTTTACTTTACTTTGGCTCACCGTCGATAAAATCATGTATCCACATGGGGACGTTGTACTAAAACCCCGGTTCAAACAGACCTAGGGGACGTGGTTAAGACATTAGGAACCAAGTTGCCTCACTTCTAAGGGTCCGATCCTGGGTCGAACACGCTTATGTGTGAAGTAATTTTTTGTTGCTGTTGGTCCTAACTGGTATGCTCGAGGCGGGTCTAGTATAATGTGACCAAGTGGTGTGCAATGTTAATCTGTTTCAAATGCAGCCATTGATCTTAATCCACATACATTTTATACAAATGTAAATATTACTTATCAAATAAACTTTAAAAGTGGATCATAAGTTGCCTATAAATCCAGTGTTGAATAACAGCAAAAATAAAACCGATGTACCTGCCATTACGTAAATTTTTATACAGTTTTCAAAATGCAATATAAATCTGAAATGTATCTCAAATGTCCCTCAAATCAAGCAATATAATCATAAATCGTAACTTAAAACTTGAACTTTCAAACAACAATATTTAAATATTTTTCACATAATACATGCTAGAAACGCCTTATTGTTTAAAAGACCTGTAGTTTACCGCTCAATAAAGCTAGTGAACTGTTATTATCTACATATTATTCAGTGGTGGGCCCAGAGATTTTTGAAAAGGAGGGGGGGGTTCCATTGTAAATTGTGTGAATAGACACGCGCCAAAGGCGCGACCTGCAAGGGGGGTCTAGGGGCATGCCTCACCAGAAAATATTTGAAATTGTAATGTAAAATAGTGCAATTAGCTGTAATCTCGGCAAGCTATTTAATCAAAATCTTTATAGTAGGATTTCGTTTTGTCTGTGATTATTATAATGTATAATATTTGTTTTAATTTTTTTTTTTAGAATTTCGTATTGAAAATTTTATACATCAATAATCACTGAAAACTTTCTTAGTGATGTATAAAATAATCGGTAACGAGCAGCTCAGATGTATTGATAATTTTGATCTATTCATGGATGACTGAAAAACTGTCAATGCAACTCCAAACATTTTACCGGTAATTAACGGATTGAAACGACCATTGTGGAAACATAAACAGTTGAGATAAATGTGTTTGTGTAAATAGACACGTTGTCCGTATTCATTTTACTATATATTATATATATATTACGACCAACAACTCTCTCTCTCTCTCTCTCTCTCTCTCTCTCTGGTTTTACATACTGTAGACAAAAATGAAAAGGAGGGTTCAAACCAACTTTCATTGGTACAATCAAGATAGTACTTTGTATAATGTTAATATCATTCTTCAATAACAGAACCTGACTCACTACATGTGTCAGACATGTCTACTGGCTCAGGAATGTTAGCAGCATCCGAAAGGTACTGCCCCCAGTTTTTCACACCGTATGATTTTATTTCTGTATGTCTGGCATAACTTAAGTACCATATTATACATGCCACATGTGAACAAGCACCAACGACCCTACAGCCAGCTCGGCATTTACAGTACCACCCGGTCACTTCCGCTGAATTGAACTTGATCCATAACAAATATTTTTTGGCAGAAATGTGACGGCTTTGAATTTTAACTCTGATAAGGTTTTCTAAATCCTTATGAATTTGAATGTCAGAGTCACCATCTAAATATTCTTGTATATAGCTGGAGCACATTTTCACTTGATAAACACCACATGTCAGAGATCTTAGTTGATCCTCTGTATATCTTGGAAAGGAATCAAGGTCTGATTCTTCCACTGGTTTCCAAGGAGTTATCTTTCTGTCTAATGCATTTTCTTCTATGTAAGCTTTTAGAGAATTTATTTCATTTGCTCTATATCGCATATGTTCCGCCAGTTGTAGATCTTCTTGAACACTCTTACCTGAACTTAAAGGTGGTGAATATTTATTGGAAATAGCACAAATTATGCGAAGATAATCTCCGATATATGGTATCTGATTAGTTGGTAACACATGGTCAAGATACTTCCAACATTTAATTCTAGAATTTGCCGACTCTACTACCCACCTTATCTGAAAAAGATTAAAGTTCAGTCGACATTAAAAATCTATGGTATGTGCAACATGGAAATACTAGGAAAGAATGATGCTGGAAACAGACTACATAAAGTTACCATTAATTAAACGTCTATACTGTGTAGTAAAACTGTGATAATGAGGTGAATGGCGATGTAAGTTGCATCAAAAATCATTCAGCTATACGCCACCATCAACTATTTGTATAATCCTTGAGCATTTCATGCAGTTCACGAGTGTAAGTATTTATGATCTGCGTTGTAACAGGTAGTGTGCACTTATAACTCCAGTTCATTGGCGCTCACGATGGCGCATATTGACAGTGCATGTCACTTGGTCACATTATACTGTCACAAAGCCAACCATTAAGGACCAAAGTAAATTAAAAAAAAAAACCCTTTTCCACATTTGTTCGGTAAACAGTATTGGACAAATGCAGAAGGCAAAAATGTCTTCAGTAAGAATTCCATATTGCATAATTTACGGTATTCTTTTTTATTTGAAACTTGTAATATTTGATTTGAAACACCAGCAGAGTAACATACAACAGAAGTTTCTTTCATTGTGTAGTTTAAAATCAACAGTGATCAAATACATGTACCATGTTTCATTGCTTTGAGATGAAATTATGCGACATCATACAGTTTAGTAGCTCTTGAGCACAGACAAGATTACAGACTTTAAATCCATTTTGTTAAAAAAATGCTTCTTCTCTACTTTACAAATATACATATATTATTTTGCACGTAAAACAGATTTTGTCGGAAATGCCGTCCAATACAGATTTTAAACATTGTCGAGGTAAACTGTATAATGTAACATTTCTTTTGCTTCTCCCTTGATAGTGGGTAGGATGGAAAAGGAAATATAAAGAACTAATACTAACAACTTTTGAGAAAACCAAATGGCATATCTCTGGTTTGATTAAAGACGTTCATCTAGTCTGTCGCTGTGAAATCTTCAGTGACGTACCAAATTACAATTTACAACAAGATACTAGGTACTCCTATCCTTTAAGTTACGCATTATTATAAAATAAAAAAAAACATATGTACAGTGTATGTTCATACCTTTGTTACTAATCTGCTGCTATTGGCATCTTCAGTGGACATTTGCCTTTTTCCATGGGCTGTAAATGATGGGATTTCCGTTCGTATTCCAAGATCGTCCAGTAGGGAAAGAGAATCTCTGAACCCTCTGTCAACTACAAGAATATCGTTTTCCATTAGAAAGTCTTTGAAGTCTTCAACATTCTTCTTCAGCATGTGGTTCAGGATTGCTGCATCATTATTTTTACTATCGGAAAAATATGGTCCGACAACAGTGACAAAGTGTCCAGTTGTAGTCACTACAACCATTGGTTTGACTAATGGCCATCCTTTATGCACACTATAAGACCGCCTTTGGAACTGGAAATTGCCGCTTTTTTGGATGTAGATGTAAGTGCCGTCCAACACAAGGATAAGATCGTCCTCACCCGCTTGGAACAGGGATTTTGCAAGTGGTCTTGTATGCTTTGTCAGAATCTCCTCTCTAGTGACTGTTTCCAGGCCTAAATATAACGATACAAAACTTCTCATCATGGCTTTCGTTACTGAAATGATACCGCGTCGTATACTGGATCGGCTGATCCTAAACAGAGTTGAGAGGAGTTTATTCGATAAACCTGACCTCATTTTCAAGAGGAAAAGTCCAACAGTTGTCTTAGGAGACCGTGTGGGAGATGACTTTATATGGTCACGTACATGTGAAAACAGATCATCAAACTGAGCACGGTTTAAACTGGTTAGGTTCTTGCAATCCACATCATCAATATTATCAAAATTAATACTGCTTTTATTTGCCAAACACATTTCCCGAAGCTGATTAAGTAGATTTAAAATACCAGTTCTGCTGATGATTGTATCGTTAGTTAGTTTCAGGTTAATCAAGCATTCATGTTTCAAGACATTTTCATCGTTTACATGAACTGGACAGCATCTTGAGCCAGCTGCTATTAAAATGCTATGATGCATAAATGCATCGAATCGTGCATCCGATGACACCACAACTAGCTTTGGACCTGGTTTCTTGCAAACGATACATCTAGAATGTGTTCTTGGAGTAGAGAGTATATTTAGATGAACAGATGGTGGACTTGAAACAGGAGCTCTTCTTATAGTAGATGGTGGAACGTAACTAGGATCAGAGATTTCTTCAGCCATTGAAACTGATGTGCTTCTCGTAGTTTCGGCAACATAGAACTTATGCTTGCATTTATTACATATAACGTCGTGCTCTTTAACTGAAATAAATAGCTTTCTTTCCAAATACTTCTCCACATCTTTATTAATGATTCTTCTTTCTCTAGGCTTTGTTCTTTTACAACAAACAACGCAGTTGAAAAACTTTGGACCATACCCCGGCATCCTAAAAACATAAAAAAAAAATAAAACTTTTACTGACAAATAATCAATTAAATCATCAAAATCTGCGTGGTGTGTGGTTTTAAACAATAAAAATGTCGATAGTCTATAGTATCAAAAATAATACAGTTTTTGGATTTGTTTTCTTTCTTTCTGTCTTTTCTTTTTTGTAAATGTATCGAATGTAACATGATAGTTACTCAGTTAATAGTGTGTGTGTGTGTGTGTGTGTGTGTGTGTGTGTGTGTGTTTGTGTGTGTGTGTGAGAGAGAGAGAGAGAGAGAGAGAGAGAGAGAGAGAGAGAGAGAGAATTAGTTTGTCTTCAGATGACAAAATACCACTTTGTGGGCTTGGATAGGACCCCCCCACCACCACACACACACCTATAATGCGTTACTGAAAGATAAAGTGTTAAGAGGAGAATCACGGACAAGATTTGTGACAGACAGACAGACGGAAAAGGGAAAAACAATATGTCTCACACCATTTTGTTTGTTATTGTTTACCGTCGCTTTAACAATTTTTCAGTTGTATCACGACGTGCGTGGTGCGTGAATGCGTGTGTCGTCTGCTTGACCAGCGCGGACTGATGCCATCTTTATAGTGCTGGTACACTGATATACAGTATGGCAGTACATACTATATACCACCCGGTCACATTATACTGACATCGAGCCAACCAAAAAAGGTCAACAGCAGGTGAAAAACATCTTCCCACACTTTAGTCGACATTTAATTAAAATGTATGTTTTTCTTTATAGTTTGTTTTATTTAATAGTTTGTATTGACTTAACAAATTATGTAAATTGTTTTTGAACAAATAAATATTATTATTATTGTGGGCACAGGCGAGGCGCGTGAGAGACCATGGACTACAAGGCTAATGCCGAATCCACCCCCTCCCATTTTGTGGGGGACTCATAATCAAAGTGATGTAGATCTAGTTAAATTAATAAAATCTAAGAACAATACAGTTGGACGAAAAAAAAAATTAGAATTAATAATATTAATCAACACTAGATCTATATATAAAAATTGTAGACTGATAAAAAAATAAAAGAAAATAAAATAAAAATTTTGTCAGTTTGGAGTTTCGAACTCGGAACTCTGGCGTGATAAGCGACCACCATAACCATTACGCTACCGGAGCTCACATAACTTTGCCCGTGTTCAAAAATGTATATGAACTTTAGATAGGGTTTAACGATGTATTTGGACAGTTTTCAAAAAACACACTGCTGTAGTTGTGTATTTTTAATATTTTTTCACATTATTTTAAACAAATTGATTATATATCTGTTGGTGTTTTTACATTTTCTTGATTTCTGGATCAAAATTAGAGAAAACTACAAAGCAGACATGGCAGACCGTGATCCATGAGCAAGATCTATGGATAAATTAAATATTGCAGTATAGTTTTGCAAAACCAAAGAAATAAATCTAAATATAAATTACATAGATCTTTTAAAAGGCAATTACTAGGATATACACTTTTTGCGTAATGAATTATTTAACATAGATCCACGTATACACAATAATTCAGCGTTGTCATGTTTTTATAATGTTCGTCAGATAGTCTGCCGTCAGATATTTTTGGGGGTGGGAAAAAAATCCAGAAAAAAAATGTAGTAGTAAATTATAGCTACTTACTTTGTTTTCTCTAAAGCTGCACTCCCTTGGTTAGTGATGCATGACTATAATTTCTTCTTTATTTGTGCAGTCATACATTATTGTAAAAAAAAAACTCGCATGACAATGCGACAGGCCCAGGGTGCCATGATGAATTCCGTTTCCATAGGTACGGTGTACCTGTAGCGTTCATTACCTACCCCCCCCTCCCCCACCCATCCCTTTTCGTAAATTTATATCAAAAATATTCTGTGTGACAAAAAGTTAAGTGTTTTAAATTTGTATTTCCACAATATTTAAATACAGAACTATTTTTTTTCAAAAAATTCATAGTAGCTCTTTCATGATATACTCGTCGTAAAATAAGGTGCTCCTCCAATGGAAGCATATACTACAAGGACACGAAGAGACAATCGCTTTTAAGGCAAAATTTTGATCGTTTTTAGTAAATTTCGATGTGGCCACAGCTTTCGATAATCATCTAACCATACTTAAAATGTGTCTTTTAGCAAATAATTTCAACTGTTGAAAGGCTGTGATTGTCGACGGCTGTGGCCACATCTAAATTTTAGGTTTTATTGAGCAAATTTAAGGAATTTTGCCGTTTTTCACATATTTGCCATATTTTCAGCTCATTTTTAATTGGGTACCGAATAGCAAACATGAAATAATTCTCCTGATTCTGAAATATACCTGACCTCTACCTAATTTTGTACAATCGACATTGTTAATGTATCAAGTTTATTATAAACCATTTTCTTAGGCCAAATTTGGCACTTCGTGAACCAACTCCTTTATAATTAAGGTACTTTTAATATAGACCAGAAAAGATAATACAATATTTAAACCAATTATGGTGTGAATTACAGGAATAACAACTTTGGTACATGAAGGTATTTTGTCTTTCAATGTATATCACAGTACATGTAAATGGTTATAAATGAAAGAGTACCAGGTCAGGAAAAGGTAGGTCTGTATAACTATTTTTCTGTCAATTGGAAGGCACTTTATTGTGTACTATGGGCACATGTCAAGTTTGAGGTTATTTTTTATTTCTAATATTACAGATGCTAAAAGACCACTAGTAGCTAATGAAAAATTAAACTATGAACCTCTAGAATCAGTTTCTTAAGATGGGAAAAAACTTGCAGCTCGTTTAGCACATATCCTTCCTAACTCTGTGTTAAGTAAAGGTAAGTTGTAAACTCGTTTATGACATAATGTTCTTATTTGCCCTATGTGCTTCCTATTTCCCCTAGTTTTAGAGGAATGACGTTAATATGACTATAAATGCCATTGATCACATGACTCTGCATAATTGAATAAATATGTTTTATCTGTGATGTCACTTGTTACCAAATTTCATTCCTTTGACATGTATATTTTATTGTATATACCTATAAGTGTATGCTTTTGGATATAATAAATGAAATAAAATGAAATCACAAACATTGTAATGAGCTTGACAACATACTTTAATTTGTTTAGTGAAAAATAATCATGAATTTATATTACAAATTCATTACTGAGTTGCAGAATGAGAAAAAAAATATATTAACAAAAGTATAGCTGTTGAACTGTATTGATATGGTGTTTATATAGTCAATATGAATATTACACCTTTGCATGACAAACCAATTATAACAAAAACTTTAACAAAAACTTTAACCAAAAAAGTTATATTTGACACTTGTGTTGGCATTTATCACAGATGTATGATTGTGTGTTATCATATATATAATCTCAGTTTGGTTAAAAGGAGATAACTCGGATTTGTTGGAAAAATATTTATGCAATAAGCATGGTCCAAGTTAAATAAAACATTTACCCTTATGTAATTTAAAACTGGTAATTAATAAACAAGTATAAAACTTTAAACAGATATTTTATTGGCAAAAACTTGATTTACCCTCACAATTTCAAAGACATGTTTTCAAAATGGGTGATGTATCTCTATTATTGAATGATGATGGTACACGATAATGAATTGCTATATTGTCTGTTTCTAATCTAAATTTACTGCATCATATTTACAAATAAAACCATAAACAATGAACCGGTGGCTTATGGGCAAGTGCTTCATCATTTTATCTACCTAATAACCATGGAGTAAGCTAGCTGCACTTCATGCCCATTTATGCTACTCTTCAATTGTTTTCTAAACAGGAATGAAAGGTCCAGATGAAAAAGACTGTGAAACTCCTGTAAATACAGAGTCTGATGCTGCTGACAGACTAATTCAAGAATTGGGGATGGACACCAGAGGAAGGGGAACTGATGTAGAAACATTTATGAGAGACCTGCAAATTTTAAATGACACTGATATACAAGTTTTAAATACTGCTACAATTGGGCAACATAACAATGAAACATGGCATTGTTTGAGAACTGGTAGAATCACAGCTTCAAAGTTTTATTCCATCTATACAAGGGTTAATTCTTACCGTACCAATCCAAACACTGATATGACAAGATTAATTTCTGGTGTAATGGGGTATAACACACTAAATCCTAACATAAAATCATAAAAGTTTGGAAGAGATTGTAAACCCATTGCTTAGTCACTTTACAAGCAAGATTATGTTAAAGCCCATTCTAATGCATTGTTTAATGAATGTGGTATTTTCATCGAACAGAATCATTCATACCTAGCAGCAAGTCCAGATATGCTAGTCACTTGTGACTGTTGTGGTCATGGTTTACTTGAGGTGAAAAGTGTTCTAGTTCCAAAATGTGAAACATGTTCTGGTGTTTGTAATTGTAAATTACCTGTATTCTTGTACAATTGTAATAATACATTAACAGTGAAGAAAAGCCATGATTATTTTTGTCAAGTCCAAGGCCAAATGGCATTGACTAGACGAAAATGGTGTGACATTTTTGTTTACTCTGTCAATGGTTGTTTTAACGAGAGAGTATTTTTCATGCCAAGTATTTTCAGACTGTATTTTCAAGCTTAGAATTGTTTTTTAATTTGTTTATTGTCCCTGAAATTATAGGAAGGGACATACAGAAATCTTTTTCAGTGACACAACCCAATTCTGAACCAATGGATGTTGAGCCAGTTTGTGGCAATACATATTTTTGCATTATTTGTAACTGTCAGATACAAGAACAGGGAAACATTCACTCTTTTCAACATAGGAGTATCTGTTGTGACAGATGTGACTGTTGGTACCATTTCAAGTGTGTTAATATCACTAAATCTGCACTTAATAAAATTAAGGACTGGGTTTGTCCAGATTGTGAAAGTCACTGAATTATAATATTGTAAATGCAGTTATTTTGAATATTTTATGATACCACAACTTTATTGTATAATATATGTGTGTGTATGTGTAAAACATCTTTCATTTTTTTGGTTTCCCAAAAAGTGTCCATTTTTTATTTTCTGCTGTAGATTACAGGACATTCAGTATGTGATTAGTTATGAAAAACCGTAAGATTTCAATTGTTTATCACATAGCTCATCCATCTTTTATGTAATAAAGTCATCTTTTTCAATAGTGCACACATCAGTGTACAATAAAAACATTGTGATATCACTCAATTATTTTCTGTTTGAAGTTTACCTGGATATCATTACATGTATTTTACAAATGTAATTTTGGCATTACCTTTTCCTCTACAGTCAATCTTTTATTTTAACATGCAAAATTATAGTTGTTCAGGGAAAGAAAGTCTAGTTTCCACAATTTTTCTGAGTTATGTGATAAAATTAATATAATTACACTTCCAATGGTTTATATGTAGTTCGTTATTATTGTTGAGTAACTTCAATATGTCACTATGTCCTGTAGCACATGGAAATTATTCAGTCCTTTCAGTGAATACCATATTAAACCCTTACATGTGCTAGATGCTTTATAATGTTTCTAAATAATTTTATGCATCTTTTCAGTCCTTTCAGTGAATACCATATTAAACCCTTACATGTGCTAGATGCTTTATAATGTTTCTAAATAATTTTATGCATCTTTTCAGTCCTTTCAGTGAATACCATATTAAACCCTTACATGTGCTAGATGCTTTATAATGTTTCTAAATAATTTTATGCATCTTTCCCATAGTTTGGTAATGGTGTGTGCATGTTACAGATAGCTGCAATTATATTAACCATGTCATCTAAATGTTGTAACATTGTCAAAGGCAACTCATACTTAAGAATTCTAAATTGTTTCATTCTTCTTATAGCCTGCTCAATGTAAATTCTTCTATTTGCAACATCTTTAGTAAGCTGAACATCAGCAGGTGGCATTTGCAAGACCCCACGGCGCCCTGGAGGTATAATGAGCATTGAATTTAAAAGGGCAAAATCCTCTCGCATTTGGAAACCTCGGTCAGCTAATATTTTGTCGCAAGGTTCAATAATATCCAAGAAACCTGAATTGAGAGTAATAAATTTATCATTAGCCCGACCTCCATAACAATTTGATACAAAGTTGATCAGACCATCAGGTGTAATGCTGACTAAAAACTTTGCAGTGTTATTGCGTTTGTAGTCACTCCACGTTACTGCAGAAACTTCTAGGTTATTTGGCTTTTCAATAAAGACCACTGTACAATCAATGATGTGCCGTACATTCTGAAATTTGTTGTTTCTGAATGATGGAGGAAGATTGGCTCTGACAACTTCTGCAGGAGGATTGAAGACACATTCTCCCAATAACCTGGACAATATTTTCACTCAAGTTGTGAACACGCTTGATACAAGCCCAACAGATATAACAAATCTATCTGACAAATCTTCATTCAAAAGGCCTAACCTTAGTTTCATTAAACACAAAATCATTTCTTCTCTGGCACTTAAGCTTCTTTTGCTATTACAAAATTTTCTTTTGGATTTCAGTGGATTACACAACCTTTTAGGACCTTTCCAGTATTTAATATTTTTCAAGTGAGGTTGAACACTGTCAAAAATTTCATTAAATGCTATTATTGTTGGTATACCTGTATAAAACTTCAATTTTTTGTCAGATTTGAGTACTTTATTTATGTTAAATGTTTTTTATACTGTTATTATGAACAGCTTGTGTTTTATATTTTTGTAACTCGTATTCACATTTTTCAAGTTTTGTTTGCAATTCTGTTATTTTTATATCCTTTTGCAGACATGAAACACAGTTAGTACTACATGTATAATAGTCATGGTTATTGTTTGAAATAAATTCAGCCTTATCCTCATTGTTAGGGTCAAGAAATGTTTCAGATGAAAAAGTTTGTGATTTTCTTTTTTTTTGGATGGTGTTTCAATATTTTGTCTTAGATTTGGTGGCGGTCTAGATGTAATCTCTCGTATTGGTACATAGCCAAGATTTATGGATGGATATGGGTTAGAAATGGTTGGTTTTCCTTCCAAAAAATGAGTTGAACAAACTCTGGAGTCATCTGATGGCATCCAATTTTCTGTTACATTTTTTCGATTAATGATGGATGTCCAATTTAGCCTAGCCTCAATATTCTTTGTTTTTGAAGGAAATGGAAATAAATGGAAAGGCTGTTCACAAATGCTTCTACCAGTAACAAATTTACAGTTATGTTCCTCACAAAACTGTCTTTTCCATTTACTAATTTTTGTTGCATTATTAGTACAATGTGCAAAAGCACAACATCTGGTTGACATTATAATACTTCAACTTCATAATGTTAATATCAATTTCTTTTCAAAAATGCAACAAAACAGATTGAAACAGTTTCAACAACTATTTTCAAAACAATATTAACAATAAAATTCAAAAATTCGAAAGTTCGATCTAAAAATAAAGTGTGTGACGTCATTGGAATGTGCGAGAAAATTCGATCCTAAATATAGAACCCTCTAGAAATTTCGGTCTAGAATTAGAACTCTAATATAAAATTGGTCTAAAAATAAAACTTTTCAAAAAATTTAAATTTAAATCAAAGAATTTAAATCAAAGTTAATAGAAATATATATTATTCCAAGGTTCTGTAAATTAAAGAAAGATCCAGAATATTGTCAGAGTTTAAAATCATTATAATACAAAAGAGAATATTCTATGTCATGATGATTCGAGAAATATCTCGTTTAAAGTAATTTAAAACCGAAACTTCTAGAATGGTTATAAAAAAGTATAACAATAAAAGCGAAGATTCGAGAAGATCTATTATTAGAAATTAGAGAGTATGATCTGGAACTTTCGGGTAAAAAAAAGTCATCAATCAGATAGAGAACAATAGAAGCGAAGTTTCGAGAAGAGCTATATTTAGAAACCAAATAGTATAAAACCTCAGGATTTTGTCTGTTTGACATCATAATTTCAAAAGAGAGAGCTAGAGATCACACGTGTATTACACGCTGTAAGAGACTTAAAGATATAGTATAAGGCAAAATGAAGACGAAAGTCGCTAAAACTGTTGAAGGATCCCGAGGAAGGGGAATGGGAAGAAAGACCATCAAAAAAGAAGTGAAAGATAAACTTTGGCGCAAGTTACTTGGCGATGGTAAAACGGATCTCCCGAATACATGTAATGACAATATACAACATGCGGGAATACAGAGTCAGCAGATCATAACAGAATCGACAGAGGTCGGTAAAACCACTCCGACACCTGTTGTCAATGCTGACAGTGTGGACCTCATACCTGAAGACACTTTGATTGAGAACTGCATGTCTCTTCCATCCCAAATTCAAGATAACGTCGATCTGTGTTGTATCCACTTGGGAGATGACCGTTACGTAGTGGCAAAACAATTTAATGAAAAGATGATGATCCACATTAGACAGTATGTTAGAAATAAACGTGGACTATATCCTTCAAAGGTTGGTATTTGCTTAGATCTCGAGAAATGGCTGAAGTTGGACTTGTGTTGTTACCGTGATGTTTCGGAATGTATAGAATCATATAAAAGCAATCAGAATGTGGATTACAGATACCACCTCGGCGAAAACGTAAACGTGAGCATCAAAACTGGTTTTCCCGTCGTGCATATTAGGAAGTGGTTTCTTCCTGAAGGACAAGAATCTGTTGTTCCAACACGTAAAGGGATAGCTCTTACCTTTGCTCAATGGGACCAAATGAGATGTGCCATAAATTTTGTGGCAGAATTATTGAAAGAGCAGCTAGCCACAGTGACATTCTGTGAGTTATCGGACGATCATTTAAATCAGATGGGATTTTTTCAGTGTCGTAGATGTAATCCTAACCATTATATGGACTATTAAAATGTAATCAAATTATTTGTATTATTTTTATGAATTATATGTTTTTGTTCATTGTTTTGTTGATGAAATATGCTTATCATGATGTATATTGTTTTATATATTATGATGTATATTGTTTTATATATTCATAATAAACATTTAATCATAGAGTTTAGTGCTTTTGTTTTCTATTCAAATATGTTTTCTTTACATTATTTGTACAGTTGTCTATATATAGAAGTTTTGTATGTGAAGATGTTCATTTCGTCACGAGATTTTGGAAGGCGTAGTCGCTCATAGAGTGATTACGATGTTATCTCCCTCAGAAACAGAATATTTAGATAAAATATGGACTGATCCGAAACACGCTGCAGCTTTTGCCGGACCCGAAAAATTGTATCAGATAGTTAAGAAAGAAGGTCAATTTAACATTGGTCTGAGAAAGATTAGACAATATTTATCTGATCGAGATGCATATTCACTCCAAAAAAGAGTCCAAAGAAAATTTAAAAGAAATCATATAATAGTACAAGGAATAGACACACAATGGGATGCCGATTTGATGGATGTCAAAAATATCTCAAAAGAAAATGAGGGCATTCAATACATCTTGGTGGCACAAGACATATTTTCAAGATATGTTTTCGCAGAACCCATGAAACAGAAAACTGCCAAGGATACTTTAAATGCTTTGAAGAAATTGTTTTCAAAGGGTCGAAAACCAATACTATTAAGAACAGACAAAGGAAGAGAATTCGATAACACTATCGTTAAAAATTACTTGAAAAGCGAAGATGTTTATCTTATCTTTACGCAAAATGAGACGAAAAGTAATTTTGCCGAAAGGACCTTTCAAAATATGAAAAACAGAATGTACCGTATGTTTACAGAGAAAAATTCATATAAATATATTAAAGACCTAGATAACATCAATCATACGCCTTCTAGACCCTTGAAAGGAATGACACCTGCAGATGTAAATAAAACCAACGAAGACGAAGTTAGACTTAACGCCTATCTGGTTCGCACCAAAACAAAGCTTAAAAAGAAAGAAAAAATTACAGAGGTTAAAAAGAGGAAACAAAAACCAAGAAAGAAACAGATTTTTAAATTTAAAATAAATGATAACGTACGAATAACACATTTGAAGCATCCCTTTAGAAGAGAGTACGATCAGAAATGGACGGGAGAAGTATTTAAAATACATAGAAGATTAAAAAGAGACGGAATACCTGTTTACAAAATAGTAGATTACAATGCCGACCCCATACAAGGAACGTTTTACTCTCAAGAGTTACAAAAAGTGAATAAAGATGAAAACAGTATATGGAAAATCGAAAAAATTCTAAAACGGAGGAGGGTTAATGGAGAAAAACAAGTCTTAGTGTCCTGGTTACATTATCCATCGAAATTCAATTCTTGGATCAAGGAATCGGATCTGAAAGAAGTATAAATAGGATCAAATTTTAAGGTGGACTTCATTTCTCGAAGATATGTTGAAGCGCATGGTTCTCAGTTCTAAGGATAGTGCCCATATTTATCCGGATAACAAATGTTTCGATTTTAGAGTATACCTACCAAAACAACTCACATTAAGTGGGAACTCGACCATCTCGTTATTGGAATTTACGTATCAAGGAACCAAGACATCAAAACCAGAATTATTTATTTATTGTAATTTGTGCGACGATACCATTGTAGGGGAAAGAGAACTGCCTCTCTTGAGACGCATCTATTTAAAAAGCAGTGATAACTATATTTACGACCAACCTTACGAAGTACCTCTAAAATCGGTCGTGTTTCAGGACATACAAATCAGTATAAAAGATTCGAATCACGCATTGGCGTCATTTCTTCAAGGAGAAGTGACATTGACGTTACAATTGAAAGAACGTCTTTTCTGATACCATGATAGGCTCACAGTACGTGTCCGATCCCAGAATTTGGAAATCGTTTTATAAAAACATGATGACGGGGAAATTCAATCCGAGTACATATAAAGGTCGTCAAACAGGTGGTGGTGGAATAGCGGGAATGTATTCCAAGAAATCTTATGTCATTCCCGTCAATTCTAATGCCAAAGAAAACGAACCCGAGATCAACATCGTGGGTCAAGCTGTAACTCCCGTAGCTGCAGTAGAAGAACGAGCAAAGTCAGAAATGAAAGATACCATCAAAGAAAAGTTACCTCACGTCCCTGTTCAAAAGAAAGCTATAAAAGGACAGAAACGTAAGAAAAAGATCATTCCTAAGAAAGACGCCAAGAGAGCATCACGTCAGAAAAAAAGCTCTAAGACCACAGACAGGAAACGGAAAAATTCCTTTTCGGAAGGTTTTAACATATTTAAGAGATTGAAACATTAGAGGATGGCTTATCTCAACGATAAAAACAGAGACATTGCACAACCTGCAGAACTGTCGATTTTCACTTTACCTGCTAATCAGGTGGCAGTTGACAAGATTTACTTTAACGAATGCCGTCCCGTTTCCTCCTTCAGTACAGAGGATGCTCCCATTGAAATCACTGTACCTGGACAAGGAAACGAATATATTGATCTGAGAAGGTCTAGATTATATATGAAATGTAAAATAACCAAAGCCGATGGGACAGCCTTGAAAAACCAAGAAAAAGTAGGGATCCTCAATTTACCTTTACAGACGATATGGAGTCAAATCGATACGTACATGAATGGGAAGTTAGTGTCTCTCAACACCAGTCATTATCCCTGGAAAGCAGTTTTGAAACAAATATTATCGAATGGAGGTGACACCTCGCAATCGCAATTAAATCACAGCTTTTCTATCAAGACACAGACGATATGGATTCGGGAAATCCCGTGAGCGATTCGAATGGGGGTCAAAATAAAAGATACGATTTCACCCAACTCAGCAAGGAATTCGATCTGGAAGGACCATTGTACGAAGACATATTTCGGTTAGATAAATACCTCGTGAACGGTGTCAATTTAACCTTGAAATTCTTCCGAAACAGGGCCCCGTTTCTCTTCATGAGCGAAGAGATGTCACCAGATTACAAACTGCACATACTGGACATTGCATTTAAAGCGTGCATGATCAAGGTGGACAATGGTGTTTTAATCAACCATGCAGAAATATTGAAAGAACATAATGCAAAATACCCGTTGATTCGGACGGAAGTGAAAATGAATACATGTCCTACAGGATCCGGTTCATTCATTTGGCAGAACGTTTGGTCTAACAATTTACCGACCAAAGTCTATTTTGCCTTTGTTTCCCAAACAGCGGTCAATGGAAGTTACACGAAATACACTTTCAAATTCCTTAATCTGGCCGAAGAGGTGGCATTATTCGTCAATGGCGAGAGTGTACCCACCAGACCTATGAAGATTGATGTGTCAAACAGAAATTACGTGACACCGTTCGTGAATCTATTCGAAGTAGCAGAAAAATGGAACAAAGATACCGGGCTTCAAATTACTAGAGAAAATTTCAATCAAGGTTACACCGTGTATGCATACAGTTTGGCACCGAACGACTTGGGCGAAGAATATATAAACCTGGTTCGGCAAGGAAACGTTAGATTCGAAGTGAAGTTTGCTACGGTCACCACGGAAACATTGAACTGTATAGCCTATGCCGAATTTCCGGCTTTGATTGAAATAGACCATTCTAGAGATATCAAATACACTCAAGTATGAATACGGAACAGTTACAATGTGTCATTAGAGAAAATAGATGTTTAGCTTATTTCGTGAAAGGAATTTATTCGCCCGATACGTTGCCGAAAAAAGTGACGACATATCCGAGTGCATACGTTTGTAATTCTCAAGAATCGCATCTTCCCGGTGAACATTGGGTAGTGTTTTGGTTTCTGAACGAAGAATATGCAGAATTTTTCGACAGTTTTGGAAGAAGACCGGGATCTTATCACGAGAACTTTGTGTCGTTTTTGACTTTAAACTCTCAAGGTCAATTCACACAGTGTATCATGATTTTTGAATCATGATTTATAAATCAGAAACACATGGTGTGAACACCGTGATATATAAAACTTTGAGATTTATAAATCACTTTGAAAATTTAGAACTTGCTCTATTTTGTAACTCAAGGTTTATAAACCTCAAAATTCCTGTACACTTCTGACCAATCAGAACCCAGGTCACAAAGTGCACAGCTTCATCAACAAGCATGGCTGAAGTTGAAAAGTAAAAAAAAAATGAAAAGAGAAAGGATGTTGCATGGTCAAGAGAAGATTTGGAAACACTGGTCCATGAATACGAAATTGAACCAACTTTATGGGATATATCCAATCCTAATTATTCCAAAAAAGATGCTAGACAAAGATCATTAGATAAAATCAGAGAAGTCCTCGAAGACAGATTTACTGGTAAGTGCACTATTTATATATAAAACAACAATAATAACTGAATATATTTAGTCTTGCTATATTTTTATTGACAATCATTCTTTACATCTGTGACATAATTAATGAAATACATGCATAAAATGTATTTTCAGATTCAAGAACATACTAGTACTTTTCAATTTGTTTTATTTTACAGCTGAAGAAATAAATGACAAACTAAAGCATATGAGGAATTACTATACAAGGGAATTGGTAAAAATTAATAAAAGCAAGAAAAGTGGTAGTGGAACTGATGAAGTATACAGAAGTAAATGGCCTTTTTTTGACAGTTTAGATTCATTCCTTAGGCCACAGATAACACCAAGGAAATCTGTCACTAACATGGTGAGTTTGCCTTCAGATTTTATCCCACTGCCAAGGCACCTGACCATTTGTGCTAAAATAATCACAGAATTCATTCCTTATATCACGGGAATCTGTTGAATTACGATTTCCACCTTGTTGGGCCAAATTAGTAAAAGTGTTTTGCCTTCCATTATTTCTCCATGTTCCTGGTGTATCATCTGTGTCAAACATGCCGTCTGGGATGTAGAGTTGCCTTGTTGAAGCTTTTGACCTTAGGAAGTTATGAAGTACACAAGCTGCAAGAACAAATGTAGTTACTTTGTCTGGTTCATAGCATAATGATCGCCGAAAAATTCCAAATCTCGTAGCTAATATTCCAAATACATTTTCTACGATTCGTCTTGCCCTTGACAGTCTGTAGTTGAATATTCGTTTGTCCAATTGTAGCAATCTATTTGGGTATGGTTTAAGAAGATAGTCTTTCAGGCAGAATGCATCATCCCCAACAAGCACATACGGTACTTTAGTGTGCCTTCCCGGAAGTGGTTTAGCAGGTGGCAACTTCAAACCACCATTTTCAAGCAATTCATTAATAGTAGAACGGCCGAACACACCACTATCATTAGATCTGCCATTACAACCAACATCAACATACAAAAAGTAATAATCTGCATCAACTATGGCTAAAAGTATTATACTGAAATAATTTTTATAATTGAAATATGCTGATCCACTCCGAAGTGGGCACCTCAAAGCTATATGTTTTCCATCTATTGCGCCTATACAGTTAGGGAAGTTCCACCTTTCTTCAAACTCTCGGGAAATCCTAGCCCATTCTTGAGGACTGTCTGGTACCTGCAAAATATTTAAAAATTTGTTATTTCTCTTTATAGGAATTGCCGTCACAAGAATCACAAGATCTCGAGGAAGAAAAGGACGCATCCAGTACTTCAGATGAAATTGAAGTTACCCAAATGCCTGGGGAATCTAAATTTCCTACAAATAAAAGAAGGAAATTATCAGCCCCAATGGAAATGATGGCTAAAGCGGTTGAGGTATTAAGTGACATAAGAACTAAAAGGTCACAACCTCAGGTGTCAGTACCATTAACCCCGCAAATGTCGCTTCAAAACACAGGAGAAGACTACGCATTTTCATTGTACATATCATCTGAACTTGCAAAAGTTAAGAATGAAAGGATAAAAAACAATTTAAAATTAAGAATTCAAGGTTTAATTTTCGATGCACAATATGAAGATTCAAATTCACGTTCCGTTCCTTATCAACAGCAGTCTCAAGCTTGGCAAAGCACACAAGCAACAGCTAGATTTGGTCAATATGATGGCGATTCAATGTGTAGTGCTTCACCTTCACCATCAAGTTGCAGTACGTCGCCTGGTCTTTTTCCAGGAACATACACCAGTCTTTAATGTCTGTATGTAATTTTGTTTATGACAATGAAACGATTTGACCTGGTAAAAACAACTAACCTTCATGTATTTGTCTTTCAATGATTTATATATTGCCTCACACGTCTCAGGAATAATATATGAAATTGTGGACTTTGGGATCCGATAGAGGTATTGCAGAGATTCATAGCTGTCTCCTGTAAATAGAAGTGAAGTGGTGATTTTTAATCACAAGAAAAACCCGTAGAATATCTTATAAACTGCAAAATGTAATTACTTAACAAACACTTTTTATGTTTCAAATTTATAAATCGTTTCCAGTTCAATAAATCACAAATAAAAACATGTACTTATTCATTTGTTTCAGTTTGATTGCCATAGAGATCTCTTTCTCTTTCTCTCTCTCTCTAAACCACTTTAAGCAAGTAACAGTAAGTATAATGAAAAGAAGATATATTTAAAATAAAATTTAAAAAAAAGTTTAGTCGTGTGTTATATAGACACAATGTAATCGTTGAATAGCGAGACTAACACGCGGCAATGTTTATGTTCTGAACCAATCAAAAGCGAGCGATAAGCAAGTAGGCGTGGTTCGAACCTATTACATTTGATCAAGTGTCGATGACTCGTGTTCGAATGCGCAATAATTGCAAAAAAAAAACAATCAATGAGAACCTATCATTGAACCAATGATTTTTTTCTTTGACTTTTAAGTTATTTGATTTCAATTGCAGACCAATCCGAAACTTAATGTTTTATCTGACGATTGACAACTAAGATCCTTTCTAATAATTTGGATGGCCCTTAAAAGGGCCTTTTGGCGTGTTCTTCAAATCATTGCCAATGACGCCAAAATATGTCTCGCCGGACCATCACCATGAACCGAACCTGTCTCTGAAATGGTTCGAGATCTGCGTGCATCCTTTTGCAAATGTCGATGGTAGCAGCATATGAGTGCGTCTGCAGTAAAAACAAAGGGTCTATTGTGTGGGGACAGATTTTCAAATTTGAACGAACCAATCAGAGAGTGACGTGTGTGTAGCAGACTGCCCTAAGCCGATAAAGGTCTATAATTATGGTGATGGATTTTTTAAACGGACCAATCAGAGAAGGTTAAGTATCTTATTGACTGGAGCCAACGACAGCCCCTTATCACCAACCAGAATTTTAAACGGACCAATCAGAGAAGGGTAAGCCACTGTCTGCAGAAGTTGCAGGGATGTCTTCAATTTTTCTCTTTGCACCTGTGGAAAACTCCACAGCAAGTCTGTGACTATGTGTGCTTTCATGGTCAGCAACAGCAGTCGAACGCAGATTTTTGGAACCAGTGATGAATGCATTAGTTCCCTTTCGCGTGTTTTTCTTGTCACTATAGGCACCTTTGCAAATCTGGCATTTCATCAAATTACTTTCTGCTTCATAAATTTTGGAAGAAAATAACCTAAAACTGCACAAATTACAAACTACTTCATGACCTTGGACTTTGACCTTGACCCCATTTTGAAGGTTATTTCAAGAAAAAGTAAAAACTGAAAATCCCATGTCAATATCTATTCATATAGTCGAGTTATAATAATTTGAAGCCATTTTACGAAATTTTAAAAACTAAACGCAAAAACGCGTAACCTATTTTTTTTTACCAAATTTCGCGAAATGAACAATTTATAAGCTTAAGACCCTAGAGAAGCCAAATATCTCATCAGATTTTTTCTCCCATCATCGTTTTCGGAGAAGAACATTTTTAAGGTTTGAAGCATGGGTCACCTTGACCTAGATTTGGGAGCCATGCCAACGTCACGAACAAATCTCAATTGCACTGGCCAATATATGCATCTGACCAAGTTTCATTGAAATCTACCTTGTAGTTTCAGAAAAGAAGTCGAAAATGTAAAAGTTTACGCCGCGGACGCCGACGACGACAGACAAATTTTAATCAGAAAAGGTCACTAGAGCCTTCGGCTTAAGTGAGCTAATAACGAAATACAATGTTTCAATATCACTTACCAGGTCGTTGCGTAATCATCACGTAGACATCACGTTCGTCGTTTATAAAATCCAACCCGGACAGGTACCGGACGATCCGACAGCTTTTGCAAGGTTTGCTCAAATATATTTTGTTATACAAAAAATGATAAAATAAGTATATCTCGGGTTATAATCATAAATTTTCTATACTTCTACTTCATTACTTTGAGTATTCTGTTATTAATTCCTCATTACTATAGAAACAATAGAATGTGAAAGACTATAAGAATGAAAATAGGTCAATGATTTCACTTTAAATGAAACCAGAATTGTGAAAAATGAAATCAGAATTGTTAAAAATATACATATGGTATCAATTATGATTGATTAATTCCAGGGTCTTTACTTTTTGTTAAAATATCAAATAACATATGATAATTGGACTAAAACTCCACCTGTTTTACAAAAGTTATCTCCCTTGTCTATAGAAATCCCCATAAAAAATTAAATCTTCTTAAAATCTTGTTTCTTTTTGTCAAATTTTGGAAGACTTTCTACCATAAACATTTCATGTATTTGAGAGCATATTAGTAACAAAATTTGTTCTGTTGCAATTAGTTTGAGGTCAAACTGTAGATTGACTAGACTAATTATGGTCCTTAAAAAATGAAAATAAGTATTGAGTAGGGTCTCTTGATTTCGGTTGTATTAGCAGTTCAATGAATTCCTATTAATTTGGGGGCTTTGCGGTGGTCGAGTGGTTAAGATGTTTGCCTACAAATCTAGGATCTTTCATCGCTGTGGGTTCAACTCTCGGTCGGACTGACTACATGTGGGAAAGGTTTTTTTTGCCATATGCCCTTACTGGTTGGCTCGTCAGAATAATGTGACGAGTGCATCTGTTTGAAATTTAATAAGCTCTCCTAGACATCATAAGGAACCTGCTTGAGAAATTTCGGTAAAAACGGTCCAGTAGTTCTTGAGTGATATTAATAAGGAAGATTTTCAAGGTGCTACCGTGATGACCATCTTGGATGTAAGTGCAGTCTTAAACTTTGTTAGGCACTAGATATCACTAGGAATTATTTCATGTGAAGGTTCATTGCAACCACTCTCATATTTTCTGAGGAATATTGATAAACAGTAAAAAAAATTATAGACTGATGGACAGACTATGGGTACACTGTTAACAGACCCCTTTTAGCGCCAAGTTGGGCAAAAATAAAAATTGAAAGCAAGATACATTACTTGTTTTTTTTTATTAGATAAATTTCTCTAAATCAATACAAGATCAATAAATTTCACTCACACACGCATAGGTAAAAAGATCAATACTGCAGTAGTATTCACATACTTAAACAAATAAACTTTGCAAGAATTTGTTGTGTAACAGAAATGGCACCAGTTAATTTTATAAAAACATTTAATACAAAGTACAAGTTTTAGACATGGGGAAATTTGGCATGTTTTGGCATAAAGTTTTATTTTCATTTATCAGTTCATACAAATCCCAAAAGAAGTCACATAACTTTTTTATCACTCTTCAATTTACCTTAAAATTACTTAAATTACCTTTTCTGTAAATTAATCAGTGATATTTTCTGGTACAAGACGAGGACACTGGTTTTTTGAATGAAACACAGTCAATAGAAAATGAGAAAACTATTTCTCTAGCTGCAAATTAATTCTAATTCATAAATCATTATCATGATCATGATCAACGTCAGTGTCTTCTTAATTGTCAAAATCACTGCTGCCATCCTCCTCCTCTTCTTCATCATTAAAGACCTCACCCGATGTTGTAGACTGTTAAGAAAGACAAATTCTAAATGAATCAGATATTGAAGCAAACACTGACACTACATTAATATATGGCTGAAACAAGTAACCTAATTCAGAGTTTAAATTCAATAAACAAAGCCTCTTTAATTAAAATGGATTTTATCCATAATTCGCAGCAGGCAATAGCTCCTTGTAGCAGAACATGTTGATGTTTGTACCAATTAAACGTAAGATTCCGTTTCTACTTTGACAAGTTGCTGTCCCTCAACTGATTTGTCTACTAGGCATCACAATTGAATTGCTTGTCATTTAGTTGACAATGGGATTTCTGGATTTTTTTTTTTTTTTTTTTGCTTCTGACTGGCTGTTCTTTGTACTGCCACAGATTGTTCTCTGTAGCCTTTACTTCCTCAAATGTCAAAGATATAGGCAAAATGGTTTTTCGTCCAATTTTGGCATTATAAAGAGAAATATTCTCTTGTACTGTTTTTGTTAGTTTCTTAACCTGCTTCGAAAGTCTTAAAGCTACTGCCTGTCCCTCTGCAAAATATAATATATAATGTTAAAGTTGCTGAACTGTTTTATTATTAAAATAATACAAGATTATATCGCTTTTCCACAAGTCAGTAGATATGTCGAAAAAGTCCAAAGGGATATTAATATATACTTAAAATGATTTAATAAGTGTACTGGCAATAAAAACACCAACTGTAAATGCGTTTCTCTTTTTTAATAATTTCTATAACGGTAGTAACGATTTACAAAATTGGTGGTATTCTCTTAAAATATCAGTACACATTAAAACGATACAAGCGCCCATTCAACACGTGCGATCAACCAAAAATTTGTACGACTTTTTAAATTTTTTTTTTTTTTGTTTTTTTTTTTTTTTTGTTTTTTTAAACACATTAAACAGTGTCATTTCGGCTACAACATCCCAGCCCCCTAATTGTGGAGCAAATAGCGAAACAATTACATCGTACACTACATAATCAAATAATAACTCACATTTTTGATATTACAGAAATAATGAAACACTAAAATTATTCCATTTCGAGTAACAGACATAACTTGTCAACTGGACGAATTAAAACATTTGTTGCTGTTTTGACCTTCACTTGTCGCACAAATCCATATTTATCTGAAATAGTTTCGCACACTTTACCCATACGCCATGAATTTCGAGGAGCGTTGGAATCTACAATTAACACTACATCTCCAACTTTGAGGTTCCTCTTTTCATCGTGCCATTTTTGTCGTTCTTGTAATAGCGGTAGGTATTCGCGCGTCCAACGTTTCCAAAAAAGATTCGCCATGTACTGAATTTGTTTCCATCGACGTCTTACATAATTGTCTGTTTTTGTAAAAACTCCAGGAGGCAAGTTAGGTTTGCGTTTCATCAAAAGTAAATGGTTCGGAGTTAGTGCCTCAAGGTCATTATGGCAGTCTGAATTCCTTGTAATTGGTCGGTCGTTTAGCGTCGACTCAATTTCACACATAAGAGTACTGAGGCCTTCATCATCCAATGTTTGTTCTCTGAGTACACTATTCATCGCACTGCGGATTACCCTTATCAACCGTTCCCAAACACCGCCGTGGTGCGATCCTGCAGGTGGATTAAAATTCCAATCAATGTGTGTTTGTAACATTGAACTTTGAATTTGCGAGACGTTCCAGTCGGCAATTGCATCTGCAATTTCTCGTTGAGCACCAATGAAATTTGTTCCATTATCCGAGTGCATTTTTCTCACTTGGCCTCTACGTGCTATGAAACGTCGCAGAGCATTAATGTATGAATCGGTATCCAATGAAGCTGCAACTTCAATGTGCACAGCACGACAACTGAGACACGTAAAGATAACTCCATATCGTTTCACTAAACTACGTTTTTGTTTCACCTCAAAGGGCCCAAAATAGTCTACTCCAACTCTTGTGAATGGAGGTTCATCTGGCACAAGTCTATCAATGGGGAGATTTGCCATTTTTTGTTCTCCTACTTTAGATTTTTGTCGACGACAAATTACACACTTAGAAATGATTTTTCTGATCGCAGAAGGAGCATGTATGATCCAGAATTGTTCTCTCAGACGAGACAATATATGATTTCTGCCGGCATGTTTAATGTCGGAATGAATTTGACGAAGTATTATGTCTGACACATGATGACTCTTTGGCAAGATAACAGGGTGCTTACTCGTAGATGGCATATTTGATCTCTCTAAACGACCCCCTACACGTAAGAGACCATCGCTAATTACTGGATCCAATTTTCGAATTGGACTGTTACTTTTCACTGGTTGACCTTGTTTTAAACTTTCTAATTCTGACGAAAGGCTTTCTTCCTGCACAAATCTTAAGATATAGAATTCAGCTTCGTTCATATCCTCTACATTAATAACACTTTGACGTTGCATTGCGATACTGACATTTTGACTAGTAACTCGTTTCGTTTGTGCTCGTCTTAAAAGCTCTTTACGGACCTTCAAAATCCAAGCGACTGACCGCATCAGCTGGTACCCCGAAGAATAATGTTTGATAAATTTACCAAGCACCGTAACTTCACCTTTAGTGACTACATCCTTTGTTACAGCGGTTCTCATGACAACCTTTTTAATTTCGAGATCTTGCATAGAAATATCATCGACATTTTCTGATGGATTACATGGCCATGTGTCCTCTGTTTTACATAGAAAGTCTGGTGGATCGATCCACATACGCTTCAGAACTAGATCTTCAGCCGAAATACCTCTAGAAGCATAATCAGCGGGATTAAGCTTAGTACAAATATATCGCCATTCATCAGTTTTGGAACCATCGTGTATGACTGCTAATCTGTTCGCGACGAATGTGTGAAATCTGGATGACTCGTTTCGGATATATCGCAATACAGCCATGCTGTCTGTCCAGAAAAAGGTTTGATCAACTGAAATATCCAATTCCTCTTGTAGCAATCTATTAGTCCGAACAGCTACGGTAGCTGCTGTTAGCTCCAAACGTGGGATGGTTGTTTGTTTCAATGGTGCAACACGTGACTTGCCGGTAACAAAGGAACAATGTATCCTGTCGTCCACGTTTTCTAAACGCAAATAACTCACAGTTCCATAACGAGACTCACTAGCATCTGAAAAATGGTGCAACTGAGACCTCTTTATAACACCAAACCCTTTGGGCTTTAAGCACCTGTCTATTTTGAAATCAAGAAGTTTCTGTAGATCACACAACCACTGTTTCCAACGATTAACAAATACTTCTGGAATATTGTCATCCCAACCGAGCCCAAATTTGCATAGTTCTTGAAGAATACTCTTTGCAGAAAGTATAAATGGTGCCAAAAAACCAAGCGGGTCGTACATGCTGCTCACCATTGACAATATTCCTCGTCTAGTAACAGGTCTTTCTTTCATAACTATTTTGAAACCAAATGTATCGGATTCAACACACCATTGTACCCCGAGAGCACGTTCTAATGGTAAAACGTCCTGATCCAGATCGAGATCTTTAAATTCAGTGGCCCTGTCAGAAAGCGGAATAGAGTTCATCACTTCCCTGCTATTACTTATCCATTTTCTGATATTAAATCCACCTTCCCTTAAAAGTCCTTGTAGGTCTCTAACTAGACTCATAGCACCTTCCACTGAATCTACTGACTTTAGACAGTCGTCTACATAAAAGTTATTGAAAACGGTATTAATAACTGTACTGTCATACTTCTCTTTACAGTTATTTGCAGTCTGTCTAAGGGCAAAGTTAGCACAACTAGGGGAGGACGTCGCCCCAAACAAATGCACAACCATTTGATGCTCAACAATAGGTTTCCTATAATCACCGTCTTCAAACCACAAGAACCGAAGAAAATTTGCATCGCTAGGTGGTACCCTAACCTGATGAAACATACTATCAATGTCACCCAATATTGCCACCTCTTCCTGTCTGAATCTCAATAATGTGCCTATCAATGAATTAGTGAGATTAGGCCCTTGCAACAATTGATCATTTAAAGAAGTCCCTTGGAACCTGGCGGCACAATCAAAAACAACACGAAGTTTCTGCTTCTGGGGATGATATACGCCATGGTGAGGCAGATACCACACTTTACCATTAACTGGTTGTAGCTCGTCGATAGGAACTTGTCTAGCATGACCTTCCGCAACAATTTTGTTCATGAAACCAACATAATCATATCGAAAATTATCATCTCGATTTAGACGTTTCGTAAGTGATGTCAGTCTTTGTTCCGCTTGTTTTCTATTATTCGGCATGTTTATATTTTTTTGACCTGAATGGAAGCCCAATCGTGAAATGTCCATTTTCGACCTTCGCCGATTTCGAAACCAGTTCCATAAATTTAACATCTTCACGACTCGGCTCATTTTTATCATCGATTGCTCTCTCACTGAAGTCATGGTTGAACTGATTACGAAGTTGTTCATCCAAAGTGGGAATCGTTTGCATACTAATGCGGTTAACCTGAACATTTGAATCTGATAGCTCATGTGTAGTGGTGGTATTAAGTGGGCCATTTATTACCCAACCTAACAATGTTTTCACAGCATATGGACCACCACCGCTGCTCGGAATTACTTCCCAAGGTTCCATTGCTTTAGAAACATTAATACCAATAAGCAAGTCTATTTCGCTATTAATACGTTGAATCGGAACCTTACTCAAATGTGGCCATCTTTGAATATCATCTACAGATATCAGATCATTTTTTGATACTGGCAACGTAGGTTGCGTAAACACGGGTGGCAAGTCTATGCTGTTAGCACCGTCCAGAGAACAAATTTCGAGTTCCCTAATAAGATAGGTATCATGAATTTTCTCTTCGCCCATGGTATGTAAGTTAATTTGAGTCCTTTTACCATTCAAGTTTAAAAAAGTCATGACACTTTCTGAACAGAATGTTGCGGTACTTCCGGTATCCAGGAAGGCATATGTTTCCAGGTAATTTTCACTTAACTTAGATTTTAATCTTACAGGAATTATCGGTAATGCTTGCTGTACAGAGTGACCAGCCCCCATATGAGTAACGGAGTTGGTGACGTCAACATTTGGACTGCTATCTGAAACTAACGACACATTATTTTGATCACTGTTCACCAATTTGACGCCAGTTCCATTGTTTGTGAAGTTCGCATGAAGAATTGATGGATGTGGTTTACCACACTTACTACACTTCAGTTTTCCTTTACAATTTCTTCTTAGGTGGCCAGACCTTAAGCAACCAAAACACAGACCTTTTGATTTTAGAAATGCATATCTATCATCTAACTGTTTTTCAGATATTCTGGTACACAAATGCAAAGGATGCTGTCCATTACAGTACAAACAAGCTGTATTTAATTGACTTCGTGGGTTTTCCTCCGTTACTGTCACAAATGTTTTGCGTTGGGCGGTAGTGACAGCACTACTACTATTACTCGAAGCACGAACTGACCGAATTCCTTGAAACTGTGTTCCTGTTACTACTTTGCCACCTAACACTTCTTTCCCATAAACTGGATCAACTGCCTTTTTTGCTTCCTTACGTACAAAGGCCACTAAGTTCTCAAATTTAACAACTTGTTTCCTATCTCTAATGTCATACACTATGTTCCTCCACCTCTCGTGCAAATAATATAGCAACTTCTTTACTAGTAACTTTATGTTCTCTGAATATTCCAATACCTTAGCCGCATCAACGTTCTCTACTGCAAACTGGCATTCCCTTAAAAATATTCCAAACTCGTCTAATGCCCTTGCATTGTCCTTAATGAGTGGCCAATCCAAAGCCCTTTTTACATATGCATGAGCTACAATTTCGGGATCTCCATATCTTTCTTCGAACTCGGCCAGTGCGGCATAATAACCACGCTCCGCATTAAGGTGCGAGTACCCTGTCACTATTTTGTGAGCTTCTCCAACCGTGAACTGCAACAGGAAATTCAAACGTTCATCGTAAGAATCAGTATTAAGGCACACTCTAGCCTTGAACTGTCTCATAAATCTATTGTAATCCATAGGATTTCCTGCAAAATTCTGTATTTCTGCCTTAGGCTTATTTAATTCCTTTGATACTGCAGAAATACTCTTGTGTGAATCAACATCCTGAAAGTTTGATGAATAATTAGACGGTTTCACACTTTGACTGACCAAAGGTGAAGAAAATTGTACAGTATTAGTTACAGGAGTTTCCATTGTTTGTTTCGGAATGAAAGAAGCGGATTCGGGATTCAAAACACTGTCAGTCATAAAGGCCTTCATCGATGGAGATACGTTTCTAGGTTGTTGAACGTTTTGAAGTTCATCTTCCAAATCTTGATCCTCCACCATGCTGCGTTCCAACTCATTTATGACCCTAGTTTTTGCATCACTTATTTGTAATTCAGTCTTAAGTTCCAATTCGTTCTCTTTCATTTTTAATCTAAGCCTTTCTTCTTCAATTTTCTTCCTTTCCTCGTGTGCCTTAATTCTTTCTTGAAGCCCTGCTTTACGCTGTACTTCGTTCAACCTTGCGGCCGATAACTGACTAGAAGATCTTGACATCTTAGATGCACCTGTATATGTAGTCATTTCACTTGCCTTTTCCTGAAACCACTGTTCGACAGATGACTTTATACTGATATATACACTCCTTTTAGAACTAAACCAATTTTCATCGTCAATTTTTTCTTGAGGATTCAATAAACCTTGATAATCCTGATGAAGTTGTAGAAGGTCTTCATAGATAGTCATCCACTCCTTATATATACTTCTAACTGTTGCTTTATCACTTCCATCTGTCAATGCAACAATGATTCGATCTGAAGATACATTTAATGCCTTTATACATTTGGACCTTGCATTTCCCTTCTGTTCTATTTTGTACATCAGTCCCTTCTGCGTCATTGTTCTTTCACGCTGTGTCTCAATAATGTTCTCATCCATAATGCACTTGTCTTTCACCAATTTTGTAAATGTTGTACTGGCAATAAAAACACCAACTGTAAATGCGTTTCTCTTCTTTAATAATTTCTATAACGGTAGTAACGATTTACAAAATTGGTGGTATTCTCTTAAAATATCAGTACACATCAAAACGATACAAGCGCCCATTCAACACGTGCGATCAACCAAAAATTTGTACGACTTTTTAAATTTTTTTTTTTTTTTTTTTTTTTTTAAACACATTAAACAGTATCATTTCGGCTACAACAATAAGAAAAATTGTTTACTTTAAAAAAAGTTGAAAACAGCTGGCCTGGCAATGGACATACTTCAAGTTAACTCCTTATTTCTCGCAGCTAGTATACACACAGAGTATCATATAGCGTATATAGGTCATTCACTGATACTGATTTCTATGTCAGTCCTTAAACTGTCTATTTATAACTGCATGCACATGTGTTCTAGATACTCACAGTAAACAGTAGTTAATCCTTTTATCATTAAATATTAATTAATCCACAGTAATCACAGTAAAATCATTAAATAAGGAAATATTCATTAATCTAAATTACTAATTAAAATCAATTAAGTGTTATATAATACCTAATTATACTGAAGAATAACATGATTATTTTTGTTTGTATTTTTATGAAATTGAAGTTTGATAGTACATTTATATTAGATAAATTTACTACATTTCCTGAAAACATTTGATTTTGTATTATCCTAGCATTTCTTTGTGGTATTTATAAAAACAGTCATGTTTAATGCATAATGTAATGTTGCATTCTCTGCATCCAATTGAAACTTCATGTCGTCTACCCGCTTTTGTGCATACTTTACAACGACTAGGTTTGGGAAACTGTATTGGCCAATGCGCTGAACCACAATTATCGACTACAGATGGGATTTTTCTTTTTCTTGATCCGCGATAGCCTCCTATCATTTGTTGAGCCAGTGCCATTCTAAATTGAAGTTGTGTCTTTTTAATGGATTTTCCTTTCTTTGTTTTGATTTGATGGTTAGGTGACTCCTGCATGCAAATTAAACTGTTGACGACGGCAAGATCAAAACAAAACCAAAATAAATATTTGTACCATTTTTTGGCTTTTCTGCATGTTGAGTACTGCATTCTTTTTTGATCAGCAAGATCAACACCAAACATAAATTTATTATATAGTTCAGAAACACTTGGGGCTGGAAGGTCTTTCAATGTGCCATCTTTTTGTCTTCTTTGTACAGATTTCTGTTGTGTTGGGTCGCATGATGTACTCAAGTATGTGACAATTGTTTTGTCCTTCCATGCAGTAGCAACAAGATTTCCTTTCTGCATTGTAATACTTTCACCACGAGTTTTTAGCTTAGCACTTTTAATCGCCTCTGGCATCCCTCGTCGGTTCATCCTTGCTGTTCCTGTGCAGTATATGTTTTCTTTTTCCAGTTGTTGAAACAATTCTGGACTTGAAAAAAAGTTGTCCATGTAAACTTCATGTGACTTTCCAGTAAGCTTTCTTGTTAAATCTTTTATAACTCTGGATCCTAAACCTTCTTCTCTAGTCCCCCTTTCCTTTCCAGTATATATCTGAAATTCATGGACATATCCGTTTTTTTGGAGACGCCCTTTCCCATACTTTAATCCCAAATTTTGTTGGTTTTGCAGGGAGATATTGCTTGAATGACAATCTTCCCTTAAATGCGACCATTCCCTCATCAATTGATTGTTCTTTGAATGGTTTGTAATTTTCATCAATTGTCTGAGATACGGATTGAATTATGGGACGAATATGGCATAATTTGTCATGTCCTGGTTCCCCTCTTTTTGGATTGTTAGTTGTATCATTCATATGGAAATATTTAGTGAGTTTTTCAAATCTAGTCTTTGTCATAATCTCTGGTAGAGCTGGAAAGTCAAAAGGCCAACTTTTTTTCCAAGCCAGTTTGTATGATGGTAAAGAAATTATAGAAAAGACTACATGTATTCCAAGAAAAGCCATCATCTCTTGCACGAACGTAGGCACCCATTTCTTGTCTGGCTTTGCAGCTACTGAGTTCATTTTCTCAGCATAACTATTTGTTTCTGTGACTAATTTTTCAACAATAGAAGTTGTGAAAAATTTTGAAAAGAAATCAATCTCTTTCTTTTGAGGTCCTAACTCAAATGTTGCTCCGACTTCTTCTTCAAATACACAAGGTATCTTTGGTTTCTTCAATTGTTTTGACCATGAATCTCCTGTATCTTGAGTTTGAATCATTTCATCTTCAGATTCACTTTCACTCTCTTCTGATGGAATTGATATATCACTTTCATCTCCATTAATAACTTTACTTCTATTATTTTCTTCATTTTCATCACTATCAGATGTAATTTGGTCATCATCATCTTCATTGTTATATACAATTTGTTGTAAAACCTTATTGACATCCATTTTAAAACAATCTCTACAAATTATTCTATTTCAAACACGTGGTAAAAGTTGTGAATGAAAAAGCATGTGGTGTGTGTAGGGGAAAACCTATAATTTATAAATAGAAAGGAATTTTCCCACCAAAATAGACTACAGGGATACTATCCAGTTTGTCACACAAGATGCTATTGGTTATTTTCATGAAATCTGGCTTCTCTTGACCAATAAACCATTTTGTAACAGAGGTAAAAATTTGCTGATATATACGTCAGTAGGGTTTCAGAGGATGGTCTTTGCAGCGTATATATCAGTCAGTAAGGTTAAACAGCTGATAAGCTGCAGCGTGTATACACGGCACTGAGGCTGTAATCATGTGTATTAGCAGCGGATATATCAGTCACTGAAACTTAAGGAGTTAAGCAAAATAGAATATGTGTATTATTTTATAACAATTCTTTATTTATAAACAGTAAAATAACCTCCAACACATATTTGATTTAAAACTTTGAAGAAATGAACTTAGATTGAAATTGGAGAAAATATCAGTTACTTTCTAAGACGTGAAGTTTTGCCAGTTTCACGTAATTTTTTCAGATGTGTAATTATATTTTAAAGTTAGTCTATAATGAAATGTTAACTATGACAAACTTAAAGAAAACTGTTATGCTAATTTAAGAGTTGGCTGTTCACACACCATTAGCAATATTTCAGCTACTAGCATGTAAATGGGGTATTTTTCAAATATGAATAGCTGTTCTGCATGTTCTTTGTATGAGCAAGACTGAATAAAAAATATATAAAAAACTGTTAGCAAAATAATGTTTTATAAGAACATTCAATACATTCTTTTTCAGAAGAACGTCATTCTAGTCATTGTCAAAGTTTTAGTTTTTGAGTTTTTAAGTCATTGTTTTTAAGTCGAATCATGGCAATTTTTACCATGCCCAGTTTGTTCATTGATGTTACCCCTAGACTCAAGTTTCCGAACTGTTCAAATAATCACATCCTGCCTCATGTTCGTGTTGTTTCATCTTCAGGATTGAATTATCACAGTGTGTGTCTTTGAATCCATCTAGGAGTGCTGTTTTTATTCCAGCAAGTGATGATTTTGTTTCATTGTCTAAAGTTTGAAACCACATTCATTAGTTTAATAGTTTCTATCTGCCTAGGTAGCTTAGTTTAGAGAGCGTTAGATTGAGAATCTTAAGATCTCTGGTTCAAACCCAGGTCAGGGCAATTTTTTTAAAAATCATTTTATTTATCTCAAAATAGATTGGGAAAAAAACCATCTTCAACAAGTAACAGAAGGTATATGTATTCGTAAGCGGAACTGGCACGCGACACTGTACAGGATGTTAACCAATCAGAAGCGACCATTTAGCAAGCAGGAGGCGTGATTTGAACCTACTAAAGTTACAAGAGGCGTGGTTCGAATCATTTTATATTTGATAAACATCGATGACTCGTGTTTGAATGCGCATTAGTTTCGTATCAATGATAAAAAAATAAATCATAACAAATTGAACCAATGATATTTTGACATGTATGAAAAACACGATTTGATTGGTAGAAATCAAATACTGACTCGAATATGTGCGAATTCAAATGTCTAGTTTGTCATATTTCACAGACGCATCTGCTAGAAATACGAGATCATATCGTGATGAAAATAAAAATACAGAAATTTGCAAGATTGACAGTAAGTGAAAATTTAAGTGTTTGAAAATTTCAACTATAGCTGTTCATGTTTTAAGTTTTCAGACTTCTCTAGATACTGTTGAAATCATTTATTTGGCAAGAGTTGACCTAATTTCAGTCAATACAATAAAATTTTACACACACACACACATTATGATTTTGTTACAAACTCTAAATGCATGACTCTACAAATGAAAATATGACTGTTGACACTGAAACTCTACAAAAGAAAATGTGACTGTTGACACTGACTCTCTACAAGTTGAAACTGAAATTCTACAAGTTGACACTGAAACTCTACATAAAAAAACGTGACTGTTGACATCGAAATTCTACAAAAGAAACTGTGACTGTTGACACTGATTCTCTACAAAAGGAAATATGACTGTTGACACTGAAACTCTACAAGTTGACACTAAAACTCTACAAGTTGACACTGAAACTCTACAAAAGAAAATATGACTGTTGACACTGAAACTCATGTATACTATTATCGATTTATTGATGAAACCCGTTTGCGAACTTTTAGCATCCTTTTGCGACATGGCCTATTTGCGCCAGAAAATCATTTCCGCCAACTTATTTTAAAAAATTCTAAGTCCTTCTGCGCCAATATGGTGCCAAACTGCCTCACTTTGTTGGTAGTGTGATAGAGATGTGAGCAAAAATCTTAACATAATGTTAGGTTCATATGTTTAAAAACAACAATTTGATTTATCCGGGCTGGGGACCGGCAGTGATCCCTATTTTCTACATAAATAAAATCCTCAATTATTTAACATCACTCCACATAAAAATCGGTAAATATTTCGAGACAAACTTTGAATATGCTATCCGCGATCATATCAACTCACGAAACGTAGTTAAGAACTTACCGACATGAATTACCTGTACAGGTATATATCGACAACGATAAAGTGGCATATCCGGGTTTTTTCATTTTATAACTCGGACCCATAAAACACGGACAATAGCTAACTCGACAATTTTTATGCTGACCGAACATTAGAACTGATTGATTTTATTTAAATGCATGTAAACATTCTAATGAGGGAATAAAGCTGTTTTGCAGTCATTTAATTTCTTATATTTACTACATTTGTTTTCGAAATGGATACATTTTTGCACATTTTTACAGTAACCAGTTTCAGGTATCGCTCATGGACACTTGCCAATAAAGCCTTTTCTAAACTCAAACCAACATTCATCGGTAACACCATGATAAAATCCGTGCTCTATGCCTGAGTGTTAGTTAAACATTGCTGCACAGGAGTTTGAGAATAAGCGGCGAATTTTTTGAAATATTTTTTAACCCAACCATATTCTAGAATTTTATTAAATGTTAACAAAAATACCACATTAATTTTTTTAATACTATAAGTTCTTATTGTAAACACGTTCCATGCCAGTAAATGCACGCGTGGTTCACAACGATATAAAATCATGCAGCTGCTTTGTATGGAACTGAAAATATTAAACGCCAAACTGCACAAAAAAGTAGTGAAAAAATAATTAAAAATGAATGAACACTGCCCGTATCGAACACACAAAAAGTAAATCGTTACATTTCAGTAAAACACTATTCCAGTAGCATATGTGTCATGTGCAGAATTTTGAATTTTTCTCTTTTTTCATATGCACTACACAAAAGAGGACACGATAGTTGTCCACGAGTTGTGGCCTCTGTACCGAAAATGTATTCACCATTCACGGATGGTTTGGACTAAAACAAAAAATTGACGGTCCGAGCTGCAATGTTTTTTTTTTTACATTTGTGATTATCCCCGGATGGGTCAATTTATCGTTGGCGACCTATATAATAGACTGGCGCAAAAGTCCTCCGGATTCGGAAACATCACGAATTTTAATGTAATCGCGGACATCGGGAAATGGTACCTCTAGACTTGAAATTGGCGCAAAATGACGCTTTCCCTACTCGTAACGTATAGGCATGCCATAGGTATATCTTTCATTAAGCAATACTTTAAGCAATGTATCCTCTGTCGTATTAAGCACAAAACATAAAACAGTTTGTGCTTATTCATGTACATTGTACTTTAAGTTCTTGAATTGATTTGAAACATTAATTACTTTTTTTAATTATATGATAAATACCCTTTTGGTATTAACGTTGTCATAACACGTTATTAAACGTTATTACAGTTACAACAGTTCTATGTATAATTGTAGCATCAAAGATATGTTTCAATCATTTATCATTTTAATAAGAAAATGTAAATCAGGAGATACGTTACCAGAATCCATATTCTCTCCGTTTTCTTTTGGTGTCTGTAAAATATAAAAATGCCCATTGTGAAAAAAATAATCAAATATAATAATATGGATAATTTTTTCTCCATATTTTAAATATGCTTTCACAGAAGCCCAATGGTATGTGCTTATTTCATGTCGCCATTTTGATGTGGGTTATATACTAGCGTTTGTTCGTTCAATTCGTTCAGATTGTGCTAATTTGTAATCTCATCGTAAGTACAATTTTCAAAATTACAGATCGTAGCTTGGGATTGAAAAATCGTGAATAAATAGAATTCACTTTTAAACGTCTTTATCATATCACTCTTAATGTTTCAAAAAGTTTTAAAGCTGCTTTAAGTTTTTCTATGAAAAATTAATACGGTGCTGATTTACTTATTTATGTTCCTAATGGACAATGTTACATTTGTTTTGAACAGGCGGCCTTGTTTAGTAATGATATATTAAATTTATAAATGTAGATCTAGATACGGGGTGAAATCATGTAAATTTAGAATCGTGACGTCATGGTCAAATATATTAAAACATAGAATTTCATTTGTGACTTTGTAAGGGATAAATAATATCATTACGAATACATTTGGATATTAAAGACGGAAAATACCATACATTAACAGCACCGCAGGTAAGGTTCATTAGAATCTCAGTGTATCAGTTCGCATAAATAATAATCGTCGAACAAGTGCCACACTAGAAAGAAGATTCCGTTTATTAACAGCAGATAGGAAGAAAATTTCAGAAAATGAATCGCATGGATAGTGATAAGAAGTTATCTTTTTATAATATATATATATATTTTAAGAAAATAAAATAAATTCAGAATATTGAAAAGCTTATTGTCGCTTTAATTGCTGTAACTTTAAATGAAGTTGTTTTTAGATACAGAAAGTAAGGTGAGAAGTTACGTACTTTTGAAAATCAAAATGTTGTGGCTGATCGTTGTTTTTATCTTAGAAAAATTAAATAATTTCTGGATTTGATATAGTATATTAAGATGAAACCTGTGTGAATCAAATCCACGCAACTCGGTGTATACAATTGTTTAAAAGTTGCAGCTTAAATTTGAAACTTTGAAACTTTTGAAAGTTTTAAAATTAGGTTTAAATGATATTAAATTCCAAACTCAATATTCAATAAAATAAACGAAAGTTTTATAAAAAATGTGAAAATAAAGAATTAAGAATTTAAGCTTTCACATTAATATTTAAATTTGTTATTATATGTGTAAGGTTATCGAAATACAAAATGTATATATCATTAAGAGTGTTGTCAATAAAACGAGACACTGACTTCCAGCAATGACCTTTTTTACATTATATTGCAAACAGAGCATTAGTTTTACTCTATTTTATACATCTTAGATGATTTTGCTCTAATGCAGATATATATATATTATGTAAAATTTGTAATTATAACTTTTAATTTTAAAGAGTAACAAATTACGTTGTTTTGTATAAATATTGTTTTTTTTCAAAAAGAACGTTTTTCTTAATATTGGAAAGGAAAGTTTCTGGCGTTATTATTTATTTCCTTAATACAGACGATATAACCACATTACAGGAAGAGGGTCAATCTTTTTTACCATCTAGTTATATCAGTATTATTTATATTTGCATTAATGTTTTTAAGTTTTACGAATTAGACTCGAACTTATTAGAATGATTACCCTGAAAAAAAAGATTGAATTATTTCATCTTATATATGAATTCGTCCTAATGGAGATATTTATAAGAATGTATACAAGGTATCTGTTACACTTGCAGCATTGACATCAACATTTAAATTTGTTATAATATATTTAAAGTTATCGAAATATAGAAATGTTTCTAATTAAGGGTTTTGTAAATCAAATCTTTATCCTGTTATCAGAAAATAGGCTTCCTTACATTATATAACAACTTGAGCATAAGTTTTGTGGTATTTTATCTTTTGTTTCGCTCTAATGCAGATATTTAATATAAAACATTGTTATTATAATTTTTAAGTTCAT